>JANBXA010000651.1:133452500-133722500 GCA_030556225.1 Cricetiscus sungorus
ACCAAATATTGGCTAATTGAATATCCATTCCAGATCTTCCCAATCTTTACAAGGAGACCCTAGCCATAAAGAAACTATGTATACATTGAACAACAATTTATCACAGCCTCACCAGTAGCATGAGAGAGTAAGTGACCATTTCCAAAGCTCAGAAATTTCCTCATTCCTGATTCTTTAAAGAGAATCTTAATGACAATAGTATTGAAGTCTTTGTGCATAGGCACTTTCTGAATCGAATGTGTGTGCCATGCAAGGATTGCAGACACATTTACATTTAGTTTCCAGAATAGCATAGGAGGCTATTTCTCAGGTCTCTGGAAGTTTTTACAGGATCAAAAGAGAAGCTTGATATCTGGCAAAACCAAGCTCATACAATAATACATGTCTTGTGGCCTCATAGAATACAAACAGCCTGGAGTCAAGAAGCCTGCAATAGCACTGAGTCCTTGACAGATCACTTTAATTTTCTAGAACTCTATCTTCTAGAGTAGACTGACATGTCTGTTCTGTGTTTATTCTCATTTAAGAACCTCCCAGTCTCATTGCCACTTTCTGTCCCTTTTGCTAAAGTTCTGTGGGTTCCATGCTTTCAGTTGGGACAAGCTAAGTACCCAACTTCTAGCCCCTTGACCAAGTCTGGACACGGGAGTCTATGGCCCAGTGCACGTATCATCAGACTGCACTCAGTTTCTAATGGAATGATACCAGAGAGGTAGCCTGGAAGCACTCCTTCAGGCTGCCAGTTCTCTGCTTTCACTTGTTACAGTCACCTCCTTTTTGTTTGCTGCCTTTCCACTGTTCAAACAATGCTGTCACATGTAACCCATTTTCTATGGCTCTATTTTTGAGAAACAGGTTGAGACACATCAATGTTTCCACACCACAAACCAAACAAATAAAATACCTGATAGGAAACATAAAGAAAGCAAGCTGGCTGTATTTTTAGTAATAAAAATAGGACATGGTAAATATCATCAAATCACCTTTAAAAGGTTTGAAAGTTGCAGTGAGCTGTACTTGATAAGCCTCAATCCAAATGTGCCAATGGTTCAAAAGACCATTGTTTGTAATCACCAGGGTCCTGTATTCCCTTGGGGTGCTGCTCCTCTGGCCATAGTGAGTATAAGTGCCTAGAAATCACAAAAGGGATTGTAATCACAACAGCCAAATTAACCCAGGCTGACCATATTGCTCTATGCCCCAGGAAAGGTTCTGGAAGCTGAGAAAGGAAGGCTCACTGATAGAAAATAACCAAGAGGGTAAAGGAGAGAGAGACATTATTTTTGAACTTTTAAAGAGAACATTATAAATAGAAAAGAAAGTAGAAAAGCAGAAATTAAAAACAATAAGAACAAAGGCAAGTTGACAGCAGCCCTGTTAATATGACAATTTCAGTGCTGCCAAGGCTGAACCTTATAGGCATAATAGCTGAATCCTAGCAAAACAGCAAAAGACCATGGGTTCGGGGCACTTACTCACAATGGCATTTTAGGTTAAACAATCATTGACTCAGCAGTGAAAAATGAGATAAATTAAAATTATTTTCTTCACAATGGCCGAGGGGCTTGGCAAGAAATATATTGACGAAATTTCCTGGACATAATAGGTTACATTAATTTTCAACAGCAAAACAATTCCTTCAGCATTATTTTTCAAGGAAAGAGAAAAGAAGAGAGAAGAAAACCAGCCTGTGACTTGCACAATTTACTTCTACCCTAAATGAGGAAACACACTTCAAAGGGAAGATTAAGAAAGATGTATGGATACACAGAGCCAAATCCTAACTGTAAAGAATTCCACTTAATTGGTTACCCATTTGCCTGTTCAATGTGGTCAGTATTAATCCAGGAACAATAGAAACAAAGGTTATGAAAATCATTACAGTGTAAGCCAGATGCTAAGCCTTCTGCTGAATGACTCACCTTTGTTTGCAATACAGAACTGGGTTATTGGATAGGTTGGTACAAGAGCCCAGACCCCGCTTCTTACCCGATGATCAGTGGGTGCTTTAGGTTGGATTCTGTGTGCTCCCTGCAGAGCTGAGCAGATAGAGCTGTACAGGGCATTAAGTGGGTGGTTCTGCAAGCTAGTGACAAATAGGAACAAAATCCCCTCTTCCTTTTCCTTTAACTGTTTCACAACTTCTTACTAGACAGTTCCTGTCACCACAACCCACTCTTCTGCAGTCCTAGTATGGATGCACCCACAGATTGTCTGCCAGTTAGCAAACTCAGCAGTATTTTCCTTAAGGACACTGAAATTGTAATTCCTTATGATGTCCATGTGTCCCTATGCCTCTTCTCACAGTTTCATGCTTTTTCAGTCATTTAAAATGTGAAAGCCCTCATTTAGCTCTCATTCTGCCAACAAATAGCCAGGCGGTAGGTTACCTATGGAATTTCTTTCATTACCAGGAGAAAAGGACTTTGTTTTATTGGATAATTGTTTTCCAATAGCAGAAGCAGTGTCCCTCCATCTCTTTGAGCTAGCTACAATATGGTGGCTCCAAGTAAATTATACTTCTAAGTTCCATTCCTATTACCAGATATTTTTTATAACTTGAAAATCAGAAAAAAAAAACAATTCAAACTCAAACCCTAAAACGTGTTCACTTGCTGGTTTGTATGATGTAAAACTTTTTTAGGGTTATATTTATTATGTTAAATGAATTAGTCTTCTATAAGCATATTACAAGACCAAGGGTGTACTTTTTAATTTTGTTTTTGTCTTAGTCAATTTTCTGTTACTGTGAAACAGTGCCTGAGTAAAACAACATAAAGAAAAAGGTTTTATTTGTTCACACTTTCAGAGGTTTCAGTGGAAAGGCAACTGGTTCTATTGCTTTGGGACTGATGGAAGACAGGGTATCATAGTGCTAAGTGTGTGGTGAAACAAGACAGCCAAATTGTCTGCTACCAGGAAGTATGGGGACATGTAGAATAGGCCAAGATCTAATCAACAAGTCACAACCTCTCAAAATCTTTTTGAATTAGGTCTTCCTAAATTTTCAAAATCTCAAAATATCCCATCAAATTATGAACCTATCAAAAAAACAGCGCATGGAAGAAGTCACAGCTCTCATGACGCAGTCCCAATTTCAAAGCCCATCTTCTGTCAGTTAAGTCTTTAGCTCTTTAGTAAATGGCTTTGCAAAGAGGCATTGTAGAACAAACTACAATAGCATCTATGCAGTGTTGCATATGACAACAGACATATAGTATGTGCTCAGTAAAGAAATGCTGGTAGGCACTGTATCTCATAGGAAGTGCTCAGGCATGTCAAGTCAGTTTAAGTGGGAGACATTATCTGTAAAAACAAGGAGCCTATTTCCCCTAGCTTCCAGTGTCATTAACCTTGAGCATCCAAATCTAGTCATTATTGAAGTTGTAGACAAAACAGTTGTTTTCTGTCAATTCTTTCCTTGCACCTTCACCTTGATAGTCTCCTTTTTCTTTTGGATAATATTTTTATTTAAATTTGAAATAGGCTTGTTTTACATGTCAATCCCAGTTCCCTCACCCTTCCTCCCTCCCCTGTACCCTTCCCAACCTCCATTTCTTCCCTTATATGCTCCCCAGAGAGGGTGATGCCTCTCATGGGGGATATTCAAAGTCTGTCTTATCATTTGGAGCAGGGTCCAGGCCCTCCCCCATGTGCCTAGGCTGAGAAAGTATCCATCTATGTGGAACGGGTTCTCAAAGTCCATTCATACATTAGGGATAAATACTGGTACATTAGCAGAAGCCCCATAGACTGCCCAGTCCTCCTAACTAACACCCACATTTAAGGGTCTGGGTTGGTCCTATGCTGGTTTTCCAGCTATCACACTGGGGTCCATGAGCTCCGCCTTGTTCAGGTCAGCAGTTTCTGTGGGTTTCTCCAGCCTGGTCTGCTCATACTCCTCCCTGTCAGCAACTGGATTCCAGGAGTTCGCCTCAGTGTTTAACTGTGGGATAGTATTCAATTTCCATCTTTTAGCACCTTTCAGAGTCACATTACTACTCCAACGTTCCCTCATAATTAAGCATCTGTTATTCCATTTACTTGGAAAGGAGAATGTGGTGGATTTGCAGATGGCAATCAAATTTACACTTAAATTACAAATTTCTAATACCTGAAATTTAGTAAGTTAACTCACATTTTTTTAAAAAAATTCAGCTCCAGTTGCTGTAACCAATGCCATAAATGGTCTACTTTAAATAAGATAGCCTGTGTAGTTCTAGAAACCGGGTAGTTCAAAGCTGACAAGCTGAAAGATTCTACCTCTGGTTCACAGTGCTGGAAGGTGGCTGTTGGCATCTTTGCAACCCTTCCCTGCCATAAATTCTTCTCTTGTCCTCATCTTTTCTTATTACCATCACCTTGTGATATGTATTTCAACACAATTTAAGAGAACACAAACTGTGTTTTTATGGGTGTAGCTAACTTCCTTGAGCTTCAGTACTAGAAAGTACTTTTTGTATGACCGGTTTTGTGGATAGGTATTGCCTAAATCTGGTTTTGTCATGGGATATTTTGTTTTTCTGTCTATCATGACTGAAAGTTTCACTGGGTATAGTTTCTCTGTGCTGGTATCTGGGGTCTCTTAGTGTCTGCAAAACATCTGTCCAGGACCTTTTGGCTTTCAGAGTCTCCACTGAAAAGTCAGGCATTATTCTGATAAGTCTGCCTTTCTATGTTAATTAGCTTCTTTACTTTACAGCTCTTTATATTCTTTCTTTATTCTGTGTATTTACTTATGTTTTGTTATGTGGAAAAGGGACTTTAATTTGTCCAGTCTATTTGGTGTTCTGTAAGCTTCTTGTACATTCATAGGCATGTTCTAAAGAAGGTTTGGAAGTTATCTTCTATGATTTTGTTGAATATACTTTCTGTGCCTTTGAGCTGGTATTCTTTTTATGTTTGTTCTTTTCATGACATCCCAGATTTTCTGGATGTTTTGTGTTAATACCTTTGCTGGATTTAACCTTTGCTTTGACCAGTGAATTCACTTCCTCTATCATATCTTCAATGCCTGAGATTCACTCTTCCATCTCTTGCATTGTCATTTATACTTGAATCTGTAGTTCTTGTTAATTTACCCATATTTTTTCTTTTTCCTTTCTAGAATTTTCTAGGTTTGTTTTTGTTTTATTGCCTCTACTTCAGTTTTTATGTCTTGAACAGTTTCCTTCACCTGTTTCCCCCCCTTCTTGGCTTTCTTGAAGGGATTTATTGATTTATTCCATTTTTTTTTCTTTTCCTCAATTTCTTTAAGGGAGTCTTTCATTTTCTCTTTAAGGGCCTCTACCATCTTCTTAACGATTTTAAAGGTCATATTCTTTTGTTTCATCTGAGTTTCATATTCAGATTTGCTGTTGTAGAACCACTAGATTCTAGTGGTGTCATATTGCTCTTGATGTTGTTGAATGTATTCTTACACTGCCATTTACACGTCTGTTTTTAGGGTAATTATAGGTACAGGTGTGGATTCTTGTGTTGTCTTTGTTGGATGGACCTTTTGTTCCTTTATTGTTTCCTTTATTGTCTTTTGCCCTGACTGACCATGGGTTCTGGTGATTGGCTGATTGTCAGGTTGAGTAGGGTTGTCACAAATGAATTTTGTGGGGGTTTGGTTGCCTAGGTCCAGTATATCTTCTAGTTCGTCTGACTGGTGTGGGCTTTATGTGTGCCTATGGAGTCTGTTCTTTTTTTTGCCTATGCCTTTTTTTCCAACTGGTACAGCTGGTGCTTGAACCTATAGGGTCTGCTGATGTTTCTGGAAAGGTCTGTTCAAGGGAGGCTACTCTTCCAATTGTGAAGATGGTGCTTATACCTCCAGGGGCCACTGATGATGTGGGGGATGGTTTATCAAGGGGAGGGAGATGTTGAGCTCAGTTGGTTTGGGGGACGGACAGAGTGGGTCTTATAGGTTATAGAGCCCCATAGGTGGCTGCAGTGGTGGAGCAGCCTGTCTGAAGGACTTGAATCTGTTGACTGGCTGCTGGTGTTAAGATGGGAGGGGGCACAGGATGTGTCCTGGGGCCTAGGGCCTAGAGACCTGGGCAGTCAAGCTGGGAGACCAATCACTGTCCTCTTCCTTCAATAGGTGCCAATAGTATCTGTGGCTCAAATTATGCATTTGTAATCAATAATCTTGTGTCTCTAATAAATCTCTTTTTAATGATAAAAAAAGAACACAAACATCAGACCATAGCAGAAGTTAACATCATGCAAACATTTATGTGTGGGTTTTTCTGAGAAAAAATAAAGGAGTAAAATTGGCAATTCACACTAACTTGTATTCCTAATAACTTCATAAATTTTGTGCAAAGTAAACAATTATCTTTCCTTTGATTCACTTCTCTCCCCTGCCACACACCACACACACAAAATTAAGACATTAGTAACTGTCTGGAAGATGCTATTTATTTTTAATTTTGAAAGTATAAGATTTCCTCACTCTCTACCTCAAATATCAAACATATTTATATGTCACTGCAATATATAAATATATAGTTGTTCTCATGCACATACAAACATGTATGTGTATGAATTATGCTGTATTATATTATTTTCTAGGTGCATATATGTATACTGATGTTAGTTTATAACAGTGGCCTCCTTTACCTCTGAGCATGCTCTTTCTTTTTGTGAACCACACACCCTGTGGTTGTCCAATGCATAGCTGTCATTATAGCCAGGCTAGTTGGTGGCCTTAGCTTCCTACCTACGCTAAGCCATATCTTCCGCTGTCCTCTTGAGCTCTTATTGCAAAGGAGGCTCAGAGACCTCGTTTCTATTCTGATATCAGCTGACATTTTCAGTGGTGGACTGTCTTTCTGCTGGACTTAATCAGTACCCGCCCATGTACTGTTAGTCTTTTGTATGATAACTCTGTAACTGGCATCCACAGCACAAAACCATTTAGATTTCCTGGAACCAAATTGCTTTCCAGAAGTGAAATGCATGGAGCTGATGTAGCTATTGATTTCTCGTTTCTTAGTTGCTAGTGATGAGGAGCCCCAGACAAGTGCAGGCTGGTGGTAAGCACACCTCTTCACAACTATGAGCTTGTGGGGTCATCGTCACTGGCTGCTGAGGCTCTGCCTTCTGCTATGTGCTTTACCCTTTCTACAAACTGCTGGTCCTGGGCCTGCAGCTGAGGATCTCCTGGGCCTGCTGCCACCTTCAAGCCTATTTTGCCCTTTGTCTGCTGAGCCTGATAACAGCAGGGCCCAGAAGCTTCCAGTCAGCTCAGCAAATGTGGCCTTCTCTGGTGAGGCCAAACTGAATGGAGAGTGTCTTTCTGCTTGCCTAAGTATCTACTGAAAAATGACACTAAGATCCCCAGCTAGTCAGAAATCCAGTTATTCATCTTTGCTTCTCCATTTTAAAAATAAAAGTTTTTCACAGAATTGTCTGGTGCAAAAAATCAACACAGTATCTAGTTACTTTTTTTTTTTTTTAATCCCATGTACTTCAAACTGGGTGGAACACATGTGTTGCCAGGGACCAGTCACAACTCACTGGGTTCTATGTGAAAACACATACTATCTATACTATCTTAATGCACCTTTGTAGAAATAATACTTGCTTCCAAAGTAGATAATTATTGACAATACTGTTTCATGTTTCTTATGGTTCAATGTGCTTTCTTTTTTTTTTTAACCTTATACTTATTTGGGGATTTTCTCCATGACTCACCTTCAACTTTCTCTAAATCCTCCTATTTTCCCCCAACCAGCACTGCTCAAAATTACAACCTCTTCTTTTATATTTATTTTTACATATATATAGCATTCTGAGTCCAAATAGTGTTTCTTTGTTTCTGTCTTCTGAGGGATCACTATGAGTCTTGTCCAACTGCCCCCAGTATAAAATAAACACAACAGTTTATCCATCCGTCAGCATACATCAGCTACCTGTAGCTCTCCATACAGGAGTGGGGCCTTGTGAAATTTTACTTAGTCCTTGTTAAAATGTTGACTAGTGAGGTTTTTGGAAGTCTTGTGGCACCAACTTTGAGAGTTCATAGAGGCAATATGCCTGAGTAAAAGACACAGGAAACACTGTCTCATAGCATATCTATTTAAAACAAATATTAGGAAGTATACTGAGGGGAGGAGAAGAGAGGCGATTGAAAAGGAGGGTATATTGATCTATTCTCTAACGTTCTTGCAAAGAAACATCACAATCAAGCTTATTAACATGCACAATTAATACCTAGTTGCTTTTTATAAAAATTATATTAGAGAGTGAAAACATAAGCCCCTCAGAAAATGAATATTAGAAATGTTGATGAGATTTTTTTCTACAGTGGATCATATTATTCAAGTGACTTAAATTCCTGTTTAGGGGCCATTTTTGACTCAAAACAAACCATTCTTAATTACATATGTCACAGAGTTATTTTTTTCTATTAACACTATTCATATACATATCAATTTAGCCAAAATGCACAGAGACAAGAAAGTTACATAAACTCCTAGTATACCCTGTCAAGGAAAATCAATACTTGAAAATCTAGACTGTGGATGATATAATGGCATTAATGCTCAAAAATGAAAATGTACTAAAAATACTGAAGCACTGTTCTCCTCTGGTACTCCCATAAATCTACACATGATCAAAAGATGAGATAACATTACTTGTCTTAATAGTACGGGGCTCTTCACTATGATCTATGGTTAGGCTAAGGTTAAATATTCACCTACTCTGAAATAATAAATTGTCCCTAATAGAACAATGCATGGTTGCAAACTCTGAACCAGTTACTTCCTTGGGTTTTCTTACAACTGGGAAGCACATTGTGTTATCATAACTCTTTTTACAACACTTCAAAGTGGGTACTTGATTTTGCTTCTTTCTTCTGTGTGACTCCTCCCATTTATAAATGTATAAATTGACTGAATGTATTATTGTGAATGTGGGGAGACATCTTGAAGATTTTGATGTACTATGTTAAGATAAACATATATAAAGGAATGCAGGTTTAATGCCCTCACTCCTCTTAGTGGAAAAACAATGTATACCACCACGACTTTGAGAAAATGCAGTTAAATATCTCCTCAGTTGGAGCATTTTCTGGTTAAGATAAGTTAAAAGATAATGCTGAGCTCCACCCTGAGAGTTTTAAGTACCTCTGTAACACATTCTTCTGTCTGTACCTCTCATCTCTCAGACCTCTATCTTCAAACTATTCCCTGCCAAGTTTGAGGAGAAGTACACTCTGTCAAGCCTTGATGGAAAGAACTGTTATTTTGGGGTCTTAGTTGGGTCTTTGTCATGAATTTTATCTCAGAGCTTCTTGCAGTTTCTGCCTTTTGTTGGTGCTTAGACCTTCTGGATTTTCTGATACCCTGTGTCAGAAAAAGAATCATCTTCAGAATTGTTTCCTCAATCCCCTCATCTTGTCTCCCTGAGACACTTCACCTTACCTTATGTGGAAAATACCATTAGAGTCCATGCCAAGTCAAGCAGGTTGTAGCATAAGAGTGAGAATTAAACCCTGGCTATGTAAATTTACAGTGTGGACTACAATATGTTTCTCTAGATTAAGACTAGGTAATACCTCCCATGAATTCCTTCTAGATTTCATTTAAAACCCATGTGTTAAAATCTCCTATGTCTTATGAGTGTCTCTTCCACTTTTCTAACAAACTTCCTCTCCTTTCGTGATATGAAACATCCTTCCAGTAGGGTTGAACACATCACTACCTCTATGTCTGAATTGTTTCCTCTTTCTGCATCTCAGTAGCTATTGGTCAAGAGGAAAATGGACATGTTTGTTTGTTTTCCTTTTAGGTCATATTCTACTAACTGAGTAGTCATCAATTGTCAGTTGTTCATCTCCTTAACATGCAAATATGAGCACAAGAATAACAAACTGTGCTGCACAATGACAGAGAACACTCCCACAGGTACCTCTCTATAGATATTCCAAGTCTTCTGCAGAGAATTTAGACCCTGTGACAGACTTCTGGAACTTTTATCACAGTATACCAGCAAAAATGACTTTATCTGCCATTCCTGTCAATCTCACAAGAGATTCTGAATGACCAAATGAACACTTACTTATATAAAACACACAGTTCTCCTGGCAGGGCTCAGTAGCTGTGCCTTGATCCTTGGTGTCAGTTTTAGATCACTGAGTAGTAGAATGCTCTTGTCCAGATGCTGAAGAATGTTCTGAATGTAAGCTCTATCTTTGAAGACACTCATATTGCAACAATAAAACAACCAGAATCAAGCAGACATGTGGAGGAAATTAATTTGACTATATTACAAATACAAAAAAGTAGCAAGATATTTCAATAGACTAATTGAATAATATGAGGTACTTACAAAATTTTAGATTATGTTTATTCTTATTCTGGCATGACATAGTGATAGAAAAAAGTATTAAGATGTCACCAGTCTGAAAACTGGGGGACCAGCATAAGACCAAACCTGGCCCCGTGAATGTGGGTTTCTGTTGTGGGGCTTGGGCAATCTATGTGGTCTCTGGCCATGGAACCAGTATTGCCCCTAGTATACAAATGGACTTTGTGAGTGCATTCCCCATATAGAGATACTCTCTCAGCCTAGACACATGGGGGGGCTAAGTTCTGCCCCAAATAATGTGACAGATTTTGATGATTCCCCCATGGGAGGCCTAACCCTCCCTGGAGGGAGGGGATAGGGGATGGGATGATGGTTGTTGGGGAGAATGGATGTAAGAGGGAACTGAGATTGGTATATAGAATTATTTCTCATTTGAATAAAAGTTTAAAAAGATTTAAAATATAAAAATTCTCTTCAAGACTTCTTTGATTTTTCTAAGTCAGTTTTTACTCCATGAAGGTGCATAAATAAAGGTATCTTCATCAGTCTTCAACAGTATGTTTTTGGGAGGTTCAAGGTAATTCTTGTGATATTATTTCAAAATCAGTAGTAGCTACTAGAATTGGATTTATGTCTCTTCTTTCTGGAGACATTGAAGGAAGCAATCCTCCCAAGGCCTGCCTGTTCACCCTGCTCTTTGTCCAATGACCTTGAATAACATGAGCTTAGATCAGTGAAAACATTTTTAAAATGTGACGTATCAATAGATCATGAAATCATCTTTGCCTTTTAGCCTTATTTAAGGAACTAGGTTGCTGGTGCTCAGAGGTCCCGCAGAGTTCACCTGGGCTAACCCTCATTTTCCAGATGAAGAACCTGCCCCTGGGAGAAATTAAGTGAGTTACTTGAGGTCACGCTGAAAAGTCACATACAGTGCCTAGCTGACAGTCATGTCTTTTGCCATCAGTTCTCTTCCCAACATGTGATGATGGCACAAAACCAACACAGCGGGGTTGTATTTTTACCAATATTTGAACCATAAATTTAAATTCTGTACTGTGATTTCAGTTCACCTCCAAAACTTTAAAGTAGGAAAATCTGGGTGAAATTTCCCAAAGGCCAAATAATTCCTTAAATCATTGTCTCCTCAGGGATGACTTTCATCTTTCCTTTGTAAAAGATCATTTTAAAGTTTTTTACAAGAATGAAATATTACCTGTATCCATTTTCTGTTCTTTAACATATTAACAAATAGTTCTAGAGTCCTAGATCTTAGCGATTCATAGGATATGTTTAGGCTAAGTATAGAGACTCCCCAGGAGAGACAGGCTCAATGTACAGGACTGTAAATCTTGATTGTTCTTGGGACTTGGCTAGAGAATATTTTTAAATTAGTTAAAACACAAATAGGGTCTAGCAAATATGCACTTGCTCTGGGATGCTCCGAAGAGTACTTACTGGTGGTAAGCAAGTATTTAGAGAAATTGTCAGGAAGATCACTAGCCAGGGACAAGAAGGTATAGTACTGACATGGTGAAGGATGTCTTCAGAAGCCAGTGAACTTGGCATTCATAGCCAGGCTTCAGAAGCTTGATTGCTAGAACAAAGTTTCAAGTATAAAAGGGAACTTGTTGGAGCTTCTAGAACAATACACTAATCCTTCTAAATCTCTTGCGTTATCCACTTCCAGTGTGGTTTACCTCCCCATTTGCCCTGAGCAACTTTCAGTCCAGCCAAACCCTTGTCTTGCCATAGCCATGTGACTCCTTCAGAATTTCAGCCTCCAACACACCACTCCGACAAATTCCTCCCTTTCTGGCACACTATCACCTGTACTCTCACTGTAACACAATTCAACTATTGTGCTATATTCCATGAAATATGCCAACATTCCTCTATGGAAAGCCTCAAACTCATTCTGTGCCTAAATTAACTTGTATTTCAAGGCCATTTGTTACAACCACTCCTTCAGTAGGCATAGCCCCCTTAACCCCTTCTAGCCTCATCTGTTCCAATCTAAACCAGGCTAATCTAATGCTCTGTCTGGATTGTGGCTCCATAGGGGCAGCAGCAAGCTGTAGGAAAATGCCAGTCTGGCCACAAGAGAACAATGGTGATTGACATGTGCAAGTCCCAGTGTTTCATGGCAAAAATTACTCAGATTATGCCCCTCTATAATGATTTCACTATTTCTGGTTACTTATTTTCCTCTTCATTCCTTCGTTCCTCACCATCCCTCCCCTGAATAATGCAATAGGTTACTTTTTACCATTGAGTATAATCAGAAGATAAATTATTTTTTCTTGACATATGGAACCTCACACACTGTGTTGGCCTACCTCAGTGTATACCATTATGTCTTTGTCACGTTGTATACTTCTTGCTTTTTTATCTGAGGATACCCCACTCCTATTCTCACAGTCTCCTACTTCTCTGTTTCTTTTCTCCTGCATTTCTCCTCTTCTTTAACACAAACTGAACAGCCCAATTCCTTTGTTCTTCTCTACTGATCATGTCTTTAGAAACATCTGAGTTGAAACTAGAAAAAATAATCTTAACTTAAAAGCAGTGTAGTTTATTATCAAGCTTTAAAGAAAGATACAGTTTAGCAAGCAATTGCAAATTATATTTTATATGGGTGATTAAGAGAAAGGGTCGATAGTTGAGTAGTTGGATGTATACATACCAGTGAAAGGAAAGACAAAGGATTTCTAAATAGATTACAAAAAAAAAAAAACTGTGAAAGCAGCAAGAACACAAAGATGTATCTGTAAATATATGATACCTGATACCTGCATAACTGTTTGACAAATTCTTACCCCTTTTATTTTTCTACCACAAAATAAAATGGGATACATTTAATCCAAGGAAGTTAAGACAACATGGGAAACTGGTATTGAAGATGTAGTATACGAGAAGCCAGCAGCAAGCATTGGAACAATGGACTCATGAATTTAAAGTTAAGTAATCATGGTGAGATACATGCTTCACAGCTCTGGAAATATGATACTATCAAGGTCAGAATTTTGGTATAATAGTTGGTTGCAGAGATAGGAGCTTAAAGCAACCATGAAATAGGGAGACAAGAGGAAAATATCTGCAGAAAGAAATATGAGATGCACAAATTTCTATTTTCTCAGTAAAAGCAAGAAACTATTTCCTGATTATGCTGATTTTATAATAAACAAAAATCCACATCTTAAAAGAAGGATCTCCAAAAAAAATACAAATAAGATGCCTCTCAAAAAAATGATTAAATAATTGCATTCATACTGAACAGAGGCAGAAGGTTCTTCTTGAAATTCTGTAAGCCACATTGCACAACTATGTACAAAGTATTTACTTTCTCTTAGGTATTATTTTTAATCTAGAGTTGTCTTCGAGTAGATGGGAGAAAGTGCACAAATTATATGAAAATGATATGCCACTCTGTATAAGGGACCTGAGTATCTGTGTGTTTTCTTTTTCTTATGAGTCTGTTCTCTACAGATACTATTCTCCACAGATTCTAGTCTCCACAGATACTATTCTTTGCAGATACTATGCTCTGCAAATACTTTGTGTTTATATCCTGAAGCATTTACATGTACGTACATATATAATGTATGTGTGTATGCATGTTTGAATGTGTGCATATATGCATCCATATACCAGACATGTTACTAAGCACTGCTGTGTGATTTAAAGCCTCAGAACAGCAGCATAAAAAGATTATATCTCCAAAATGATAGCACTAGAAGCAATTCATTGGGCTGTTGTAAATTAACACTGGCTAATACATAGTTAAAAGCTTAGAATATTTCTGGCCCATACTAAGCTTCATTGGATACCAGAAAGAATGTGAAAGAGGAAGATAGGGAAAGAACTCAGTGGACAGATTGATGAAGGGAGGAGGAATCAAAGTTCTCAACCAACACTGATTTTGTTAGAGAGGCAGATAGAAGATGAGAACTTTGAGCAGTGTTGAGAACAGGAAGCTGTGGTTGAAGGTAAAAGAACCTGAAGAAAAGTGGCCAATTTCTTCTTTGGCTAAAAGCTAGAAATTCTCACAGAAATTCTTGCCAGAGGACAAGATGCCAAGAATATCTAAGCCAAAATTTTCTTTTGTTTCACCATGTTGTTCACATATACAAATATATGTATACATAATATATACATATATATATATACATATATATATGTATATATATATGTATATATATATATATGTATATATATGTCTTTTCATGCTTTCAAAAGAAGCCAGAAATTTTCAAACTTGTTTGAGCTTCCTAAATCAAAGGTCAGACACACCATGAGTAATAAGGATATACTGAGTTCTCAAACTTCAACCTTAGGAAATAATTGGTTGAAGAGCAGGAGAGATGGCTCAGCATTTAAAGGCACTTGATACTATTGTGGAGGACTAACCTCAGTTCCGGGAACCAATATGGCAGCTCACAACCATCTCTAACTCCTGTTTCACGATGGCCTCTATGGGCCTTTGTGGGTCCACAAGGCACATGGTACACATACATATATGAATGAAACATACACAAAATAATAACAAAGGAATGAAAAAGTAAAGATACATGGTAGGAATTCACAGAAAGAAAAAAAATAGAATTTTTAACTGTCCTCATAAGCCCCCTGTTCTGTATATAAATACTGCTATAGTTCTATAGGATACATTATAAGTTCCCCATCAAAATGTAGTCCCAATGTATATTTTGGACTCAGAATAAGAACTTCTGGGTAAGTTTGATAAACTGTTACCAGACTACACAATATAATTTGTGAGCTCCAGGAAGGCCTTGTGTTCTCCTGCCCTTCTCTGTAGATGAGGTAGAAACTGGGCTGCCTTCCCATTTGCACTTGCATCACCTTAGGAGGTAAAGTAGTCTTTATTTATTCAGCAACTGATTTTTATTATATTAAAATCTTGTTTTACATTTCAATCCCAGTTCTTTCTCCCTCCCCTCTTTCCCTGCCCCCCACACTGGCCCCCTATCTCATTCACTTTCTGCTCCCCAGTGAGGGTGGCCTTCTGTGGTGGATCTCCAATATCTGTCATATCATTTGGAGCAGGGCATAGGCTCTCCCCTGTTCACTCAGATAAACCTGTAGGCAAAATACCAATGCTCATAAAATAAAAATAAATAAAAGTAATTAATTCTTAGAATTTCCATTCTAAGTGAGAAGATGAATTTAGTGTAGTTTTGGTGAACATGTCCACATGGATAAAAAATAGTAATGTTGCTTTACTTGTTTACCAACTTTTTGTACTCATATTTTGAGAAGAGATGGTACCATTTCCATGCCCAGTTGTCCTCATTAAAATTTTAAAGCCTATATGGAGAAAATAAGGTGTCAATATCAATGTCCCCTTTCTTATTTTAGAGGAAACTTTTCTGGGGATTCCTCATTTAGTGTGGCATTGATTATTGGTTTATTATGTATTATTTTATTGCTATGAAACAATATCCTTCCAATTCCAGCATTTCTGACCATTTCATATAAATGGGATTATGAAATAAAAAGTTTAACTTGGCTCAAGCCAAGAAAGTCAATTACATGTACAAACTGAAAATTCTCAAGCTCTGCAGCCTATATCTTGCTGAGACCTCTTTCCTATGTGCCCTTTTGACAGAGCACAAGCTGTGTGCTGTTTGACCTTTTCCTCTTTTTGTTATTTGCCTGGCAAGAGGAGGAGGGGTGTCTTGCAAGAGGAGGTGGGTTGTCTTGTGGTTGGCAACAGGCAACAGTTATAGTAAGTCAGATACGCTGCTTATCAGTGTGCTATGATTGTAAGGTGATGCGTATTTTAGTAGCAGTGCTTTATTACCATTTCATTTCTCTGTTACTCAGGTAGAGTTAACAGTCATGGTGGTTCACCTTGTTCTTAACACCTATGCCATTTATAGGCAATAGGAAGCTGTGAGATGGCAAGAATCTCCATTGAAGTTTGTAGCAACTGATCCAGAGCCCATGAAGAATCTAACCTTTCCCACAGAAAGCTCTTGTTTTATAATATGTAAATACTCATTCCTCTCAGACCTCCTGGGACTAGCATCCAGAATGGCCTTATTTCTTCATGTGTCATAGATTCACTTCCCACTCCATTGAGCTCGGCAATTTTCTTTAAACAAGTAGCTCTGAAGGTCAACAATCTCTACATCAGTGATGGACATTTGTTGCAGGTTCTCAAAGACACAGACATGTAGAAATCCCCTATGCAGTAAGGCCAGACACTTCTTTTCAAGGTGGTTTACATATACTGGGAAACAACTATCCCTGAGGTAGAAATGACAAGCAGATTTTAGTTCCTGTTTCTCATTAGAAAGGATTTTCTTATTGCTCATGTCTGTGGTAGCTCTGGTTTCTGCCTTCTCCTTGCCACAACTGTAATGCCTTTTGCACTGGAGATAACTTTTTTCTCCTCCATGTCTTTCCCAGTGGTCATATCTTTTGCACTGGGGATCACATTATTGCCCTTCCTTCTATTCTTGATGTTCTGTTTTAATCAAGCCTCTATCTTTTCACCATGTAATTCTGGTATGTGTCCATAGTGACCTATCTCATCAGCAGCTACTCTCATATTACTTGGAACCCCTGAAGAATCTGATATTATGGTGATGCTTCCACTTGATCACATTGGAATCCCCCTGTATTTTTATCTTAATGAAAAAGCTAACTTGCTAGGAGCTCACAGTACATCATATATATTTTTCTTTGATTTAAAAATTTTTCTTCAAGTCTTCCCTTACCGAGATGCCTGATATTTCTATACCTGTCCTAGTAGACTGTGTTCCACACTATCTACCCCAAACAGTGGCCACTCACAGGATCCACCCGCTATAAATCTTAAGTTCCACCATCCTGTAAATCTTACCCAAACCTGAGTATTCTTGTCCTATATTTGTATTGTGTAAGTCTAAAGTGTCAATTCTAGTCCTCTTGGCTACACAATCCCACTACTGCAATCCAGCAGAGCCTAAAAGTCTTTACAGATGGCTCTGAGTCGCGTTCGACTGGGAGACCTAGAAGCATATAGATGTGTAATTTTTTCAGCAAATACACATCAAAGATGAACTATTTATATATTAAATATGACTATATAAATTCTAACTATTGTCCTTTCTAACATATATTTAAATATAAGAATTAGACCATGCATAATGCATGAATAGATAAATATATGAGCTGGTTGAGGTGAAATACATAATAGAAATAAGAGATGATCAAACACTCACTAAAATAATAAAATCCTATTCTAATAGCAGCTTCACCAAAGACTAAAGCATGCATGAGCCTGTCACTTCTTATCGCCTTGTCAGGGCCACAGAAACCTTTTTCTGACAGGATTCTGTCAGCATGGATGCCATTTAGACCTCGGCACCTAATTAAAGCTCTTTTATTTCTTTCACAGCCTATGTTTCTTTGACATTCTACACCAGCTTGCTCAGATATCTTACCCCTTGTTCCTCCACCATAGGATACTGTCTTTGCATATATACTTAATACAAATAAGCATAGCAATTGGTTTGTATAAGTGTGCCGTCAAGTCCAAACAATTGAAGCATATATTTGAAGCATATATTTGTAACCCCATATTCCTTGCAGTGTGGGTTCAGTCAACAAGTGTAATTGCTTATTCATTTACTGTTTCTGTAAAGTAGAGATTATCTGCTCAAAAAAATTAAAAACTCAGAACAAAGTGTGGTTAAGAGACTAAAAATTTGTATCTTTTTAGTACAACTTAAAAGTTCTAAAGCATCATTACTAGTATATAAATTATTGGCAGTGTTCTACCCCTTATCAGTAAAGCTACTGTGTTTTGAGGCAGACAGGCAAGAATATACCCACTGGATTGTTTATTTTAAATTTTTATATTTACACAAAACTTCTCTCAGAAGTGGTTTCTTATTTTCCTAATTATGCTATGTACAAACCATGTGCAATTCTTATATAGTCATTGCATTATGATCCTTATGTTGGAAAAGATGGATATCAGCATATCTCTCTCTCTCGAAATGCAGAAGATTCAAGCTTCATAAAACCATTTCCAGACACACTTGCAATCTCAGGCAGGGAGTTGAGAATTGGAGAGGTTGAAAGAAAAAATTGTTGCATTTATGTCTACCTTCACCCAAATAACTGAAATAATTCACTATGTACTTTAAGACTTTAAACTCTGCATGATATAAATAAAATTAAAACTATTTTCTATAGTTTAAAAGTAACCTAATTTACCTTTATAGCACCTAGAAGCAAAAAAAATAAGATATTTTCATCATAGTTTCTAAGTAGGAGCAGAGAGGAAAATTAGAGTTCTTCAGAGGCCATCTCTCATCCATGATGGACTATTGAGAAGCTGTAAGCTGGTCATGGTTTCTGTGGAAGTGGAAGTCATATTGTCCAGTGATAGGCACTAGTATAATAGCTGTTTATCAAGTAAATAAGTCCCTATTCATCCTTATGACTCAACAAATTGCAAATATCAAAAAAGCTTATGGTAGAGCATACAGTCAATAGGCCATAAACTAAATAACTCTTTAGAAATTTGGAGGAATGTTATAGGCCTTAAACGAAGTCAAGAAAATAGTAGCAAGATTTGTGGGGAAGAAGTTAGTAGAAGGGAAAAGAGATACAAGGAAGAATTCAAAGTAAAATTTGAATGTATGTATGCATGTATGTATGTATGTATGTGTACACACAGATATGTGTGTGTGTGTGTGTATGTGTGTGTGTGTGCATGTGTGTATGTATAATTAAAATTGGGAAAGATGGTAGGACTTAGCAATTGTTTTCTACATAAATATCTCACACAGATTTATTGTGTATAGTTTCAGTATCCTTTGTTTGTAATCACAACCCTCCATACACACAAGAAACTGAATTGATAGTGACTGGCATGGACTGATCTGAATAGTCAGTACTCTATTTGGCCCATATTTACCAATAAGGTATTTAAAGCAGGTGGGAATCTAATAGTTTTCTGTCTTATTACTTATGTAAAATCATTCTACTTTTGAACATTTCATACATGTGTACAATGAAAGATGACAGATCTACTGCAATTTCCCCTTTAAAACTTTTCACCCTCTTCAAAAACAACTTTGTAAAGAGTATGTATTCACTCCAGCCAACAATCTGGTCCCGCCACCATGCCAGCCCCCAATTAACACACCAAGACTCTGTATTTGCTATAATGCTGTTGGCCAAGTATTAGTTTCTTATCGGCTAGCTCTGTCTATTCATCTAAGTATTTTCACGTGGCTCATCTTACCAGATAGCGGGCCCGTGTGTGTTGCTCTCTCCAGGTTCTCCATGTTGACACCTCCTAACTACTTCCTCTCTCCTCCTTGTCTCCTAGCTCCGCCTATCATGCTTTCCTATTGGGCTATGGTGCTTTATTCATTAACCAATATAAGAAACATATTTACAGAATAACATCTCTCATCCCAACTTCAACTTCATGTTTTTTGTTTAATAATGTACTAAGTATAGTTAATGCTGTATGTATGTATATGGGTATGAGTTTATCCATTAGAGCACTAGAAATAAAAAAACAAATCATAGACCTGAATTAAAATGAAAATATCCAAGTAGGCTTCTGGAAAAAGTGCCAATCTTATCATACTCCCAGAATATTGTAATACTTGACCTGTCGGACAAGATGTGTCAAATTTTGTGATAATGGCATGGTCATTATGGGGTCTCTTATGGATTAGATTTGTGACTTGATCTACAGGAGAGACTTTTGAAATAATAATCAAAAATCCCATGGCTGAGGAAATTACAGACACAAGGGTAGAACCTATTATGGTTAATGTACAATATGGAAAAAGAAACTTCTAAGTATTTATATTTATACCCATAGTTCTGGATTGCTATCTTTATCCTATACTAGCGAGCTTTTCTTATGGCCTGGTTGGGGTATAATTATTTTATATATTTTTTTAAGAATTTCCCTGGAACCCAATTATTAATGAGAGTAAGCTGTTTAGTCTCCATGAATGTGTGTGCCTTATGTAGTATTCGTTGCTTTACAGATCTACTTTTATGACATTGTTATAAAGCACAATACATTTCCCAATTTCCCTATATATGTCTTAATATATGAATAATTTTGAAGAATACCCACAAGTGAAGAGTAATGTGGTTTCTTCAATGTTTGAATAGAATGTCCTGCAAATGACTTTCTGCAAATGTTTTAGGTCCGTTTGATTTATGGTGTCATTTAATGCTAATGTTGTCTTATTTAGATCTGTCCAGATGGCATGTCTGTTGGAAAGACTGACATCAGAAATGTTCGCTGTGATAGGGACAATCTGCAGTTTTACATCTAGTAGTAGTACTATTTTCATAAAAACTTGGTACACCTGTATTTGGTGTTTATACATTTAGATTTGCAATATTCTATTTGTGTATTGATCTCTTGAAGAGTATGATTAATCTTCCTTATATATTTTGACTCATTTGACTCATTTTGGTCTGAAATCTACTTTATCATATTCTAGAATAGTTAAACCTTTCTGGGTTTCTGAATTAATTTGTCTGGAATATTATGTTTCTTCCTTGTATACCAAGCTGGTATCTATCATTGATGGTAAGGGGATGTTGTTTGTTTGTTTCTTTTTTGGTAACAGCAAAAGTGTGCATCTTGTTTTCTGTCTCTATCTGCTAATTTGTGTTTGTTATTGTTGAGAAACCAAGATCATAAATATTCAAAGTTATTGAAATCTATGTATTAATTCTTGTCATATTACAGATCATCTAAAATTTTAGGATTTAAATCAACTCTTTTGTTATTATTTCTTTATCCTCTATGTTCTCTTGAGTCTTTATCTTTTTCTTCATACTGAAGGAATTATTCTTTCCACTATCATCTCTAGAGTTGCCCAAATGGTCATAAATTCTTTTAATATGTTTGTATAATGAAGGTTTTACTTCTTACTAAATTTTAATTTTTAATTTTTTTCTGCTGAGTCCAATAACTTAAATTAACAGTTGTGATCTTTTAGAACTTGGAATAGATCTCTCCAGGCTTTCTGAATTTAAAAGTTTGTATATAATAATCAAGTATGATTATGATGGATCTGCCTTTATAAGTGGCGTGACCTTTCTCTCTTGCAACTCCCAATACTTATTCTTTATTTTTGTGTGATTTAAATTATAAAACTATATTGAACACAAATTCTAACAGGTCTTAATAATAAAAGCTCAGAATCAGATACAGAATAAAATACTGAGAGATCAGGAGGAAGAAGGAGTAAGCCAAAGCCTTCTTTAACTTACTAGCTTCCCAATAGAAGAGAGAGTGAGTTCCTGTGTTCTCCAGCCTACATCCCATTCTGTATCCAGCCATCTCTCTTTCTGTCTGTTTGTTTGTCTGTCTGTCTGTCTGTCTGTCTATACAGACCTCCAGACCTTTATGGTTAGCTAGTGACAAGGTCCGTCCACTGATCTTCAGGGATGCCTTTTCTGTACAGACAAGATATCACCACATGTCATGAAGAATTAGTTTTCTGGACCTGGCTGCTTAGAGGTATGTAAGCCTCTTGTACCTGGATGGGAATGTTTCTCTAGACAACAAAAGTTTTTCTACAACTTTGCTGAAAATGAATTCTATGATTTTTGGTATCACATTCTCCTCTTTCTACCAGGCTTATAATAAAAAAAAAATATTTGATGTATTCCTGGTATTCCAAAACTCTCCCATGATTTTGTCATGCATTTTAATAAGTTTGTCATTAGCATTTATAGTGTCACCCAGTGTCTCTACCTTGTCTTCAAGCCTTCCCAGCCTTTCCAAATGATTCTATTAGTGAGGCTTCCTATTAAGGTTTTTATTTGACTTGCTGAGGTTTTCATTTCTAGTGTCATTTCAGTTTGGCTTTTCTACAGTAATCCTCTCTTTATTAAATTCCATTTACATACCTTTTCCTTAATTCTTCATTTCATTCATCTTCATATTTTTATCCTTGTAAAATGTATTCATATCTTCTTCATGTTGTTTCAACACAATTATAATCATGCTTTTGAATTCTTTGAGAATTATTGGAGGAAATTCTCATTGAACTTATATATTATACAATTAGAAGGTTTTTATGAAATACATGCTACTTTAGGTTTTCACATTGCTTTTGTTTCTGCATTGGGGGTGGCCAATATGGAGATAGTTAGGTATCTACTGTAGACCTGGGCCTGATGGTCTGGCAACTGCTTGCTTTCTGGTGCTGGCTAAGGTAACTGCATAAGTATGGGACTGACAAGCAGTGTTTGGGACCCACTTCCTGTATAAAGCAGGAAGTTGTCTGATAGGAAAATTTGAGCTCAGAAGTTTAAGTCTAGAGATCCCTTGATAAATTAGGTGATGGTTAAAAAAAAAAAAAAAAAAAAAAAAAAACTACAACAGAGAAGATCCATGAGACTTCAGAATAGGACTAGAAACAGATTTAAATCAGGCAGTGTAAACATCATTATGTTGTGCCTTGGTGCTTCACAAATTGTGTGGTCTCTGTTTGGTCTGTGAGTTAATGTTAATGGCTAGAGAACATCATGGTGGTTCACTACACTTAAACTAGGTCAGCTCAGTTGAATGAGTGTGAGCTGAGAAGTATGTTAAGGTTTTGAAAAGACACATGCACTCCATATGTTGAATCAGAAGCTTATGAAAGGTCTGATACATAAAAGAATATTTTGAGATATATATTAATCTTAGATATATTTGGTGATTTCTTCTAAGGCACTGGGATCTTTGAACTTGTATCTTCTGCTACAAAAAAAAAGACAAACACAACCTTTGGAAAATCCATGAGTTATTAACAAAAGGAAATTTCACACTTGAAAATGCCACTCTGATCCTGTTATTGACATCAAAAACTGGCAGTTTTGAAGATAGCAGAGAACACCACAGAACTGTTATCATAAACACTGGGTTTTAAAGTTCTGTCAATTTAGGCACCCAGAAAAATTCTGTCTTAAACACATTCAAACTTCCATGACAGAACAGGACAGACTGTTTTACTTGCCAACAATATATGCATATTTCTCACCATTCTGGAGAATGGATCATCAAAATCAAAATCAAAATCAAACTCCTTAGAAGTTTATGGAGGACTTTATTGCAGGACCAGAGAGAGGGGTTTCTCACTGAATCTTGAGGTAAAAGAAGAACATAGACAAGAAGTTGTAGGGATGATTCCACTAACTTTATTCTTTGATTTTCTTGGTTCACTTTGACATTATAGCCTTTAGTAGATCTCAAAAATCATAAGGGAATTTTATCTCCATAATTATGAATAGTATTGCTGCTACATACTGAGATAGAAGGAAATAGTTTATATTTCAGGTGACTTTCAAGACAAATTTTAATATCCATGTGCCTTTTCATTATTCATGAGGAAGGGCATGGTATTCCGGCTTCATATTTGTTCAAGAGTAGGGTCTGAATCATTCCATCATCAAATCCAGGAGTTTTCTGTTGAAGCTGTGACTGAATTTAGAGATGTCTATGAGAGAAAATGTTCTAACAGGGTTTTGCATTCACCAACTTTTGCAGGTGTTATGATCAGTAATGATCCACTGTTAAATTTCTATGGACCATGTGAACAGAGGCAAGAGTCAAGAAAATCTGAGCAACATAGGAAGTACGTATTATTGTTCACTATTTGTATTCTAGCAACCTTCTCTTTGAATAACCTAGGTAATATCAATGGTATCTGCCTATAACTATTCATTACTTACTTTGCCACAGGATTCATTCTCTGTGATGGATAAGAGCTATCTCATTTTCATGGGATTTTACTGAGGATGGGACCCTTGTAATACCACCAATGCTCAGCATGCAATAGTCAACTGATCCAGGCATTCTCAAAACAGCTTTGTGAGAAATTTGCTAGGGGCATTCCCTGACTGGTTTCTCTGTGTAACATACAAAGCAAGTAAAGAGAATTCTGTGGTTGGTTCCTTTCTGTCTGCACTTTTCTGTCTAAAAAGAAGCCCCTTACTTTTTGAGACAGACCTTATTAATTATCTTTTATTAATATACCCTCCATATTGTTGTCTCATATAAACACATTTTAAAGGATTCAATTTTTTTTAAAGGTTTGAAGCAAATCTGAAGTATTTTCTTCTCTTGGTGAGTTTCTTCTTGCATGAAACATGTAAACAAGTGTTCTCTATTTTGTTAACTTTGAGAGAAACAACAATTAAATTCTGTTTATCTTTGCTGTCATTTGAAGATAATATGCCCACAGATATGCTTTTGTCCTTGAGAAATAAAATGTCTAGTTGAAGACTTAAAATTTAGGACTAGAAATTGTTAGGGTTAATGACCATAATTTAATTAAGCAAATGTTTATATCTTGATAGATATTATTCATGGTCTAGAAAATAGATGTTCTAGATTGCAGAGAGTTTATGGGTGAAACATTACCATTGAAGTCATAACTGGCTTAGATGGGAGTCTATAAATTTTTAAAATGATTTGCATGCTTTCTTAGACAGAGGATATTAAATATGATTTTGGTTGTTTTTCATGGGTGCACATTATTTTTGTTAACAACTTTATCCATGTCCTGATGCTCCACAGTAAAAATACTTCTGATTGCATGGATGAGTGTGGATATGCACCAAGTGAATAAAATGACTTGGTTTTTTGTGCTTGCATCTGGTTTAGATTGTGTTACTTTGCCTTACTATCACTATATTATATTTATGGCTTTTATTTTTCATATTGTAATATAATTAAATTATTTAATTCTTCCTTTTTCTCCCTACAAACCCTTACATATACCTCTCCTCAATTTCTTTCAAATCCATTGCCTCTTTTTTCATAAATTATTGTCTCCAAACTCATTTTAGTATACTTCTTCCGTCCATTTGTCATTGTTAGAATTTGATTGGCATGAGAATCAGAATATGTTAATAATTATTGAATGTGTACTATGCACCAGGCATTTTGTAATGGGTTCATAGGCATGAACTAATTTGACTTTCACAATATCCAAATTAATTAGAGTATTTCTAAAAATTATAGTGTCAAATCTCACACATGAAGCAGTTGAAACATGGAATAAGGTTTAATACATGAACTCACTGATATCGTTTTCAAAGTCTTAATTGTCATTCCCTCCTAAGCTCAATATAAAACATGAGAAATTGAGAGATACTTAAGTTCTTTACAAGTAAACAACAAAAATGATTTGTCTGTGTCTAAGAATGCTAAGACTTTGGAATGTAAATCAAACAGTGATGAGGTAGAGATCTGCATAAGCAGGGAGAGATCAGAAAACATTCCAACTAAGAATGGATGGAACTTGAAGAAACCATCCTGAATAGGTAACCCAGTCACAAAAAGAGGAACATAGTATGTACTCACTGATATATGGATTTTACACATAGAAAAACAGATCAACAGCTTATAATTTACACAACTAGAGAAACTATGATACAAGGAGGATTCAAAGAGATTTATATAAGGTCCCTCACAGAAGGGGAAAGGGACAAGATCTCCTGAGCATATTGGGAGTGGGGGGTCAGTGAGTGGAGAGGGAGCTAGGAGAAAGAGAAGGGAAAAAGAGGAAACCACATGGGACTAGGAAGATTGAGCCATTGGAGGAATAAACAAGAGAGAGAGAGAGAGAGAGAGAGAGAGAGAGAGAGAGAGAGAGAGAGAGAGAAAGAGACAGACCATAAAAGAGGGAGCCATTATAGGTTTGTAAAGAAACTGGATCTAGAGAAATGTCGTCCAGAGACCTACAAGACTGACCCAAAATAACAATTTGAGCAGAAGTAGAAAGGCTACCATAAATGTCCTTCCCTGATAATGAGAACGATGATTAACTTATCCACCATCATAGAGCTCTTATCAAGTAGCTGATGGAAGCAAAGGCACACACTCACAAATAAACATTGAGACAAACTGGAATCCAGATAAAGAGAGGGAGGACAAGAACAGGCTACAGAAACACATAGAGACTGCTGACCTGAACAAGGAGGAGCTAATGGGTCTCCAGGCTGGAAATCCATCATAGAACTAACTCATACACCTGAACATGGGTCTCAGTTAGAAGGCCTGGGCAGTCTAAGGGAACTCTGACAGTGGAATCAGGATGTATCCCTGGTACAGAAAAGGACTTTGGGAGCATATTCCCAATTCAGGGATGGTCCCTTAACCTAGAGGCAGGAGGGAGGGCCTAGTCCCTACTCCAAATGACTTGAACATTCCTGGAAGGCATCACCCTTCATGTGGAATAGGGGGATATGGGAGGGGAGGGTTGTCTAGGGGGACATGGGTGGGTTGGAGAGAGGGAAAGAGGAAGGAATGGAGAGGGAACTGGGATTGGTATGTAAAATAAAAATAATTAATAAAAAATACCATTTTCATGATGTTGCCTACTAAGTTACAGGCTCACATGGTAAAAATTTTAGTAGTGACAAGAAACTATAAATGACCTTCATTAATCTCGTTAATTCTAAACAGTCTTTCGTTGTACATAGGCCATGGTGATATAATGTTGACTCCTTTTGCTTTGCTACTAGTTAGTACTCATCTTATTGATGTTTGTTTACATCAATGACATGGAAATAACTCTATATACATATATCCCTTAATAGTATACCAATCATCTTGAGTCCAGCAGAAATCTGTGATAATAATCTGTACTTCTTATTCTCAGATGTCTTGAGAAGTACAGATTCATTGACCTTTATATGTCTTTATCAGAATTTCAGAGAAAGAAATACCTGTATTATCCAATACAATACAACCAACTTTCTTTTCTGGCTGTGTTCTTAAATATTCCCTCAGGGGGTGCTGCATTGGTGTGTTGTAAGCCTCCCATTAATTTAAGACATTCTTTTCAACCATGTGTATAACACTCCCCAATGTACTATTGGCTTATAAATTATACTTGTTTCAGGGCAATAAAAGAAATGATGAATGCATGCTTTGTTCAATCACCTTTTTATTCATGAAAGCCAAAACAAATATTCTAAAAAAGCATTTATCTACATCAGGAATAAGCTATAAACCTTTCACAAATGCTCCGAGTAACCTAGAAAGAAACCACTAATTACTGCCACGACAGAAAGGATTCCATAGCTGTAAATGCTGAGGAAATCATAAAGTTTTGGAGCTGGAAAATGTCCTGTGATACCCTCATTTTTCCAAATGGGAAGCTGACACTCTTAGGAGCAGAAACATAGGTTATCCCAGCTCTGATCAATGGTGTTATGCCTGCGCCTAATGATTGAACATTCATCATGGGGTCCTGAGGTCAAAGGTGTTGACCTCCAGTAAAAGAGATCAATGAAGTCCCTCCAGTTGCTCCTATGTCATGACTACGCTTATTTTCCATACAGATAGATGGAAGTACATAGAATCCAAAATAGTTCTACAAAGATGATAGCCTTAGAGGAGAAAAAAATGCCCTTTAAAGGTTTTGATTTTGTAAGTGCATCCTAAAAATTTAATTGTCCTAGTGACATATGCATGTTTGTCAAAGTGATATGAGTGAGCATTCCCTATTACTAACAAAGCTGATAGAGAAATGAAAAATGACAATTATTTTTTTAAAGCTGGATTCCAAGATGCTAATTTTAGAATTATTTCAATTTATGTATCTATGCTTTGGTTCATCACTTCCTCATACTATCTTTATAAATAAATCTGTAAGAATAACCTTTGACATTTCTACACACATTATTTATATCTGTTCACTCAGTATGTTCTAGATGTGATATCAATCAATGTAGAAAGGAACAGGGAGTATTACAGAAGGCTCATGCTTCAATTTCACACACAAAAAAACCTGCTCCAGCATGTCACCACCTACTCATTTTCCATCTCACAAAATATATTGGTATCCTTTTACCAAATTTTTTATTAAATATTTTCAAATTTACAGACATCCTAAAAACAAAGTCCAACAATAGTCCCCTCTCTGCATTTAGTGGAGAGGCAGCACACAAAATGTTAGAAAATATTTGGTAGCTGTATACTTGACAGAGAAATAGGGCCTGGAATTCACATAGAACTAAAAGAAACACTAAACACCAAGAAAACAAACAATTCTTCTTTTAAAGTAATGAACTACAAACTAAACAGACAGTTACCAAAAGAAGTACAAATGGCTAGAAAATACATAAAGGCTGTTCAACATCTTTAGTTAATTAAGTAAATACATGTTTAAAACACTTTGATTCTCCATCTCATCCCAGACAGAATGGTAATCATCAATATACAAATAACAGCAAATGTTGCTGTTGATGTGAGAAATGGATACCCTTACACACTATTGGTGGGTCTGCAAACAAATGAAACCACTTCAGAAATCAGTCTAGAGGTTTCTCAAAAACTGATAAAACTCTACTGGGAATACAAATCTATCAGAGGGATATCCACACATCCATATCCACCCTTTAGTGTAATGTGTACATCATGGAGAATTTGTGCAAGGCAGAAAACAAAGGATGAACTTGTGGTTAAATTATGGTAGAGGAAATAGTAGAACCTATGAAAAAAAGAGAGTGAATATGGGGAATATTGTGATTTGAAACATTTAAATAATGAGGTAGGCAACTAGATTGGGCTATGAGGGTATGAAACATGGTGAATTAATTTGTGTAAAGAAAACATTAACCATTCAAAAAGCAAAATAAGCTCATCTGTGCCATACAAATTTGGTTGTTGTCAGACTAACTTACTGTACTCTGAATGGTTTCAAAACTCAAAATGAGGGTATGGGGAACTAATACATGGTGGAACTGTAAGCCTAGCTAACAACCCAGGTGTAAGGAGGTAGTAGGATTATTTAGGAAACCTACTTGTGACAGTTAGCTAAACTGGAAGAGCACCTATCTTCTAAATATCTACACATATTCCCATGGATAAAAGTTTTCTCAGCCTTATGCCATCCAGGTGGGGTCATGTAAATCTGACAAATCATTTGAAGTAGGGACTAGGACTATGTGGAGTTGAGCGAGATTGGAGGGTAGGGTGTTCAGGGTGCATGTGAGGGGAGAGAGAGGGTGAGAGGGAGGGAGGGAAAGGAAACTGGGATAGACATGTAAAATAGAATAAATAAATAATATTAAAAAAAAACTTTTCCCAGCCTTAGCCAGAAAAGTCTCTCCTTAAAATGAACAGGGGTAACTGGAGAGACCCAGGAATATGAGAAAGATGTGTATTGAGACCCACACAAATCACTATACCACTCCCTCTAAGAAGTAAGGAACAGTATGGCTTAAAGTATATAAGCATTGGAAGGTAAGATCAAATGTTACTAAACACTATTCTCTTGACTCCATAAAACTAACTACCTTAATATTAATGCATATCAACTGTTCTTATCTCCCCTGGACCTACAAAGGCCAGCCCTAACATCAGGCAATTAAAAAAAAAAAAGGGCCTCCCGGGGTTGTGGTCTTTACTCCTAAACTATTGGCTTTCAATAGATTCTGAGAGACTGTCATTTTCTTTAGTCATGTACCCTCTGTTCATCACACCAGGTTCCAAAGGAAGACTCCAAATTCAAAGAATTGCAGATATCTCCACTTAATCTTGATGGGTCCCAAAACACAGTAGATCACTCTAAGTGCATGTGAGAGATTTGCAGAAAGAAAGGAGGAAAGACAGGTTGGCAGGGATGCAAGAAAACAAACAAACATAAAACAAAACAAACCCCTGAAAATAGCCTTCATTAACTACAGAAAAGAGTAAGGAGTCAATCCATTTTTCTTAATGTATGCAGGAATTTATTAAATATTGGCATATATGGATGCATCCAGTATCTAGATAACTTCAGAAACCACATTCAGCTCTGTCCTGCATGTTCTAAAAACCCAGTAGTTTCCCACTGCTCTCTCAGCTCTAATGACCAGGTTCTCAGAGCTCTGCTGGTTTTGAAAATGCCAACCAATTCATTAAAAGAGATAAAAGAAGTCAAGATTCACTCTATAAATCACAGTTAACTTAGAATTCTTAGAAATATTTCATTTTACTGTAAGTCCTTCTTTTTTCTTGCTTGAACAGTAGCCTATAGTTCTTCTTTCGACCCAGACCCACTGAATTTAGGTGTTAATTAAGAGGACTAGGCAGCCTATGGGGCCTTTGGTAGTGGATCAATATTTATCCCTAGTATATGAATGGATATTGGGAGCCCATTCCACATAAAGGGATACTCACCTAAACACATGGTGGAGGGCCTCGGCCCTGCTCCAAATGACATAAAAGACTTTGAAGACTCCCCAACAGAAGGCATCTTATTTTCTGGGAAGCAGAAAGGGGATGAGATGGTGGTTGGTGGGGGAGACAGGGAAGGGAGGGAGGGTGCAGGACCTGAGATTGATATGTGAAACAAGCTTGTTTCAAATTTAAATTAAAAAAATCATAAAAGGAAAAAATATTACTTGACAAAAAAAATAGGTACAACCTATCCACTGGGAGGCAACCATCAAAAACATGTAATTTTTGAGGGTGTAGTACATGAGCACCTTATTATCAGTCATATCAAACTTTTGATCATTTAATAAATTATTTTCATAAACATAATTTATTAGAATGTTTTCTTTTAATTCCAAACTAAATGGAAAGTTGAATGGTGAAATAAAGATTAAAATATAGGAACTAATTAGTAAGCTAATACTTATCAAAAATAAATGACAACCTAGTGAGAAAACAGTTCTGAAGATAATTATCATTTAACATGAAATTAAGGCATGGGGCGATCCATTAACAGAGACTTATACTTGCAAGGAAGTAAGGATACTTTCAGATAATACTTGATCAAGAAAAAAACAAAAACCAAAAAATAAAAAAAAAATGAAAATAAAAAAACTAACTAGGACTGTGAAGAAAGCTAAACCAGTAAAATGCTTGCTGTATAAGCTTGGCAATCTGAGTTTAGCAACCAGAACCCACATATAAAACCCACGTTGTTCAATGCTCTTGTAATCCTAGTGGTAGGTAGTCAGAGAGAGGTAGATCCTGGAGCTAAGGAGCCAGATAGCCTGGTCTACTTGAGTGAGTTCTCACGGACCAATAAAGAAAGAATGTCTAAAATAAGGAGGTAGATGACACCCAAAGAAAAGCACCTAAGGTTGTCCTAAGGACTAAACACATACACAAACACGTATGTGTGTATAAATACACACACACACACACACACACTTACCCATCAAATGCACAATTACACCATGTTCACCTGCATATATGCATATGCACCTGCACAAAAACGTTCCCTCATCATTTAGTGAAAACACCCACCCATATGCACAACATATCCAGAGAATTAACTAAGTGTACTCATTGATAAACTTCTGTGAAGATGGATCTGACACTTGAAGATGATATCAATTTTGAACACAGGATAGGGACTGTAAAATCAGAGTTTCCCCTGTCCCACAGAACCATAGGATGCCATCTCATGGGGGAAAGAATTAAGACTCCCAATGAGAAGAAAGGAAGTCATCCATGGGAGCCTCAGGTTAACTGCTCTCAATTTTGGGTGATGTTCTTAGACTGATTAATTAACTTTTGTTTCCAAATACATGACTCAGAGCAGGAATAAAATTATACAGCTTAGCAGAAGAAAAATGAAAAACAAACCTTGACCATCCAAGAGACCCTAATTAACATGAAGTCACATTGACCATCATCAGTGACAATTTCTAAGAAAGGAGGAGGATTCTGTTTCAAGACTAGTTGTAAAGAGTTTATAAGTACCATGGTCAGTGTAGAGGGTTTTTTTTGGGGGGGGTTATGAAAATGCAATCTTTACCTGTTAACACTTTCTATTTCTGGAGGCCAGAAGAGAAAGAATAGGTGAAAATAACAGTGTCAGTAAGACCTCTATCATTTAAACTCCTTGAAGAAAGCTGTTGCAACTTCTAGTATCTAGTAGTACCCAGATTCCTTGGCTTGTAACATTAACACTTTTGTCCTTGACTCTGGTCATGTGGCCTTTTCTCAGTGGCAACATTTCCTTACAAAATGCTTGTGTGTAGCTAGCCTAAGGCTTTTATGGATGTCCTATGTTCTGTTCACTGAATGGCTCCGTGTTTCTCCCAAGTGACAGCATCTTGCCATTCTGTTCTCTGAAGTTCTCTTCTATGGAAGGATACTGTTGGTTGCTAGCTTGGAAAATTAAGAATAATTGCTCCATCTCAAAAAATTTAATCACAGTCAAGAGTTGTATGCCTATAATACTAGCATGGGGATGATGGAGGCAGAAGCATCAGTCATTAAAGGTCATCCTCACCAGCCTAGGCAACCTAAAGCACTGTTTCAAAAGGATTAAAACAAACAAAAGGCTTATTCACATCTTCAAAGGCTTTTTGATCTAGTAGAGTAAAATTAGTAAAAGAGTGAAATAGATGTTATTTATCCCTCTTCTATCACATCCTCACATACAATTCCAAGTCATCATGTCTATTTAGTGTGAGCCAAACTTTTGTTTTAGAACATGTGTTCTGCTGCGCTGAGAACACAGTTGAGAAGAATATCATGTTTACTCTCTACACTCTACTTTCTGCACTGGGCTGGATAGCTCACCACTCACAAGCAAAAGGGAAAGCTAGGGTATGAAACATCAAATATTTGACATTGCAGTTAACATCATATTCTGTGTTTTCTAAATATTTGGTCATAGGGGCTCTAACTGTTTCAGGAGGGAGAAATACATACATTGAACAGGTTTTATAAGCCAACTGATTTAAGATTCCTTTGTACACACTTTTTATCCTGATGACTAAATAATTGCTGGTCTTATCCTCCTTTTATACATGGAGAAAATAATGAAAAATGTCACGTCTTATTTGGCTGAAAATCAACATAATCTGTCATGAAAGTGTCATTTTCCTTAACTTAAAATAAGTGGTAGGAAGCTCAGAAGTTAATTTGTCATAAGCACATAGATATGTATGGCAGCTCCAAAAATTGAAAGAATATCCTATTTGAATAAGATATTCCTGAAGACAAAGATGAAAATAGTTTTCAGGAAAAATTAACTGAGTTATGTTATAGAATGCCCCATTATTTTGCTGTGGTGCCTAAGTTATCTTGCTTAACCCTTTATACTTTCATATGAGATTTTTTTTCTAATGATCTATTGATATCACTAAAAAGAGTGTACTGTATATGGTCACTTCTTATCTTAGACTAAAGTATAACCCAAATAAAGAGAAGTGTGGGGGACTCTCTTAAGTTCAAAATCTGGCAAAGTAAAGTATTGATTCCTAGTATGCCAGAAGAGTGGTGTAACATGAGAAGTTGGTGTACACTAGGAGCTCCAACATAGGGAGCAACACAGCATTTAGCTTCATGTTTTTTTGACATGCTGCAGATAAACATTGGCTCAGTGGTTCACTGGATGGAACTCCATCCAGTACATCTTCGAAATGAACTCTGTACTGGCTTAGCCTCCCTCCTGTCAGATGGTGCTGAGGTTGAACACCACAGCTTAATGTTTCTATGTATCTTTTAAGGGTGAAAACACATTAATAAATTGAAAGTCTCATGAATAAAGCTGTCTTTGAAATTACCCACCTTATTTGAGTGAATACACTCAGTGAATTTATGATGATTAACAGTAATACAATGAACACCACAGTGCATAGTAATGATTTTCAACATCTTATAAAAAAACATTTTCAATACTTTGTACACCCAAACAAGCAGTACAACGTTGGAGAAATTCAATGGAACCGATTTGACCATTTCATGGGAAGGGGGAGATGGAACCCAGTAATGTCCTCTCTGGGGACAGTCGCCTCTCTTCTATTCATAAATGTGTTGCCTTGGCATTTTTGAAAGGCAATGGTGCAGTTGGAGAACTGTAGAAAGAGAAACAGGTGTCATAAGAGAAGTGGAGACAGAAGTGCCTCAAAGGACTAAAGTGCCCTCTAAATAAGTGAAAGAGCACAAAGACAGAACTTGCTGCAAAATTAATAGCATTTAAATTCTACATCTCAGAAAAATGTCAGAAAGGCAGCATAAAACTGTACTCCTTCAGCAAAATGTGAAGAGAGGCAACACGAAGTGTCTGAAGAGAAACACACTTTTAATGGAACAAATCTCAGGAACCAATCTTTCAAATTCAAAGAAAAAAAAAAAAACACCAGGAACGAAAGAAGAGAGCTAATCCCAGAAATACTCCTGACATGGAGCACCAAACACACTGTCTTCCCATGTAACTATGTGTAAAAGTATTAAGTACATTTTAAAGACTTCGGCTAGATCAGAGCACATGCTAACAGCCTACATGACAGGGCCTTTAACAAGAGCTTAACCGAGAACGGGAGCACTGCAAACAATAAGCTTCTCGGGAGCTAATCAAAGCAAAGAAGAAAACAGGGATTTTTTTTCCAAATTGAGTGGAGAACAAGAAACGCAACAGTAAAGGCACAGTTGCATTCAAGACTGAGATGAAAAGCAGTGTTTGACACACAGACATTCCCATGACACACACAGGACTGGTGCTAAGGGTGTGGTGTGTGACATAATGAGGAATGTGCCACCAACAAACAAGGGATATTAGTCTATATTATTTTCAAAAGTGAATAGTCAAGCAGGCATGCCACTTAATGATTATTAATCCAAATTTCTTGTAAGTAAAATTTCTCATGAATCTTATATCAGTAGAAAATGTGGAAAAGCCTTCAAATAAATAGTTGAGGATAGATAATAAAACAAAACCAAACCTTTATATCAGAAATTTAGCATGGGAATTTGCAGAAGAGGTGGGAAGAGCAGTTATCTAAATCAATTTCTTCTAGTACTCAAAGATTACTTTCCAAGATAAGCAAATAATAAAATAATTATTTCCAAATATCATTGAAAACTCAGCAAAATGATGTAAAGATAAAAGAAGACTAATACCCCACAAAGATAAAGAAAAATAGTGGGAAAATGAAGGATGACTACAGAATGAGGAACATTGGCTTACTAGGTTTCTCTAATGAAAACAAACAAACAAAACATGGACCAAAACTTCCAAAATTAAAAGGTTAAAAATACAATGACACAAATATTTAAATGTGAAAGTCATGCTTATTCTCTGTAATTAAACATCTCTATCTAGAGGACAAAACATGCCAGGAATGTGGCAAAAGGATCCTAGAGGGATGAACTATGCAACATGTTTAGGGCATAGATGGAAAAAAAACAGATGAACTCTATGAATTAATATGAAGCACTGTTAGCTATAGTTGGAAGTGTCAAAATCAAATTAACAGGCAGCATCTATGGTCTCTGATATTCATTGTTAGAGATTAGTGAATGCAAGGTGCATTATTAGCTGGTCCTCTTTGCAAAAACAAAACCAAGTAAAGCCACTTGAAGTTTAGCAGAAGGGAAAGGAATCATGAAGATGGTGTGGTGGTACATGCACAGATGTTTCTTTTTGTATGTTTTGGACATTTAGATCAAAGCTAGAATTTCACAGAGTCAAAGAAATGAATAATTCAACCATAGGTAGAGTTTGTGTGAAACCAAAGAGGTTTCCAAACTGTTTCTTCATTACAGATAATCAAACCACAAGGAAGACAAGGAAGAGAATTAAACTAGTCCACTAACTTAGCAAGTAATATTTTTATATGCATAACAATATCTAAAACTGAAAGAGGCCAGATATTATCCTTTGTTTAATGAATTAGTTTATCAGAGTTGTAGTAGTTTATTCCACTAAGTACATTCCAAGATAGTTAAAATAAAAACATATAGGCACTTAGATCCCAGTTTCTTATGGTAATAATTGGATTCACAAACTAGGTAAGGCAACAGCAAGTGGAGCTGTTGAGGGAATATTATAACCTACAGAAGAAACAAAGCAGCATAATCTAACACAAGTGTGGAGGAAGAAATCCAGAGGACATTTTTATGTACATAGATACAACTATATGTTTGCAATATATTCCCACATGCAAATGCATACAGTGAATACATTCCTGTGAACTATTCTATATGAAAAAAATGGCACTGTAGTTATGATGATCACAACTGACAAAAATTATTTTCTAAATATTGTGCGTTACGGAAATAAATTAAGGTTGATTGAACTAATATCTGCTTTAAAATGTGGGTCAGAAAAAATTCACATTAGGTCTAAAATATTGTGATCTCTTATACAGAAAAAGTTAGCAAAAACCTCAAACATATAGAAACTCTAGAGATTCTAATGATTTTGGTAATAAATCCATGGCCCTGTTTTTCACAAAATACTGACTGTGATGGATTATATTTTAGAAAATAAGAGCAAATTTTATTGGTCTATACTTAAATGAGTAAATAAATAAGTTAAACATGAATGAGTATGAATGTTTATTATAATAGGATATTTAATACATGCAGTGGGAAAATATCAGAGGAAAATCATGATTTGCAAATATCAAGTTCTCAACATCTGAGATGGGAACTAATGTTAAAATTGCTGACCAAAAGTAGCCTAAGCCTATCTTCATCATCTCATTGCACCTTCCTTTAAGGACATATGCAGTAAAAGAATGAGTAAAGAGTATGATTATAATGGTAAACCAGGCCACCACATTAAGTAATTGTCTCCTGGACTGTGACAAACCAGGACCATGTAGCTTCTAATACAATTCTCAACAAACATCCCTTTCAAGAATTATTACTACAAAGAAGGACCCAATTTCAAGCACAAGAAACATAAGATGATTCAAAAAACAGGGTTGCAATACAATGTGTCTACAGAATCACTCTACAAAACCTGGAAAAGCAATAGTAACATTATGTGGACCAACTATGGCAGGCTAGCAGAGAGCAATAAGAAGTGGCAGCTAACTGCAGTGTGTCATCTTGACTTTTGTCCTAAAACAGAAAAACAACATTAGTAGGACAGTGGTTAAATTTTTAATAAGGTCTGCAAGTCAGTTAACTGTAGAATCAATGTTCATTTCCTGACATTGTCCACTGAACTCTGGTTAGTGATGATACCAACATTTGGGAAAATTTGGTGAAAGATGACAAGGAATTATTTTTATCATTAATTTTGCAACATTTCTATGATTATTAAATTATGTTTTACATTTATCGGTATGTGTGCATGTGTATGTGGAAGTTAGATAACAACTATGCAACTGTTAGAAGTCAGTTCTCTCCTTTATCACCTGGGTTTCTAGCATTAAACTCAGCCCATCACACTTAGATACAAATATCTTTACCCACTGAGCCATCTCAGCATCCCAGGAAATTATTTTAAAACGTAAAACCTGAAAAGTAAGACTAAAGTAACTGAATCATTATTTGAGATAGGCTTCCTGGGGATTCTCTGTAATAGTAACTCCTTCCCCATTTCAATTACCTTATAGCAAATGTTGAAGGCCACTCTCAAAGCCTCAGTGTTGAGACAGAAAAAACTGGGGGCAGTTAGGATCATTGGAATTTAAAGGCATTGCCAGCATCACAATCACAAATGTTCCTGAAGGCTATTGGAATGAGATCTTGGTACTACCAGGAGATCATCAAGTAGGAGGTTGAAGGACAGAGCCAGTGAAAAGTTGAGGAAGACTGTGCAGTCTTGGTTATTTTCTCTTTCTGTTTTCAACCATCAATAAGGCAAAACGCCTTGCTGTTCCATTACATGTTCTAAAATCGTCCCCGCAGGGTCCAAAAAAAAGGGGCAACTTCTCTACATGAAAACATCCAGAATGATTCTCCCCTCTTTTGCATTGACTTTCAGAAGGTTTAGGTTTGAGTGGGTACATGGTAGGAATAACAGCTGAAGTTAGTAGATACAAAAGAGGAAGAAGAGGATGCCAGGGTCAAGGTCTGGATCAATGAGGAAAGGGACGAACAACTGAAGTGTCTGTGACCATGTTTGTGGGAAGCCACAGCCCTAAGATGGCACCTGGCTGGATGCCAGGTAGTTCAAGCTTAGCTGTAAACAAGCCTTATTTGGAAGTGCTTTATGGATCTGGTGCGCTTTCTCCTTCTGTGGCCTATCCGGATCGCCAAGTGGCATGAGCTGATTGGGCTGTGAGAGCACATTTAAGAGCTTGATGGGGCTGGGAGAAGCAGAAGCTGATGTACAAGGTTTCTGAATAAATTGCTTGAAGAAGAGTCATGGTCATGTTTCCTTGCTGGCCAAGGTAGACACGACACATGTTTGAAGAAACAAGCTCCAAGGGGCCCTTGGAATACTCCATGTGTACCTTCTGAAGAAAGTGCAATCATCTGGCCAATGATAAGAACCTATTGGCAGTTGTCACAGATCACCAATCTGCCTCCCACAGAAGAAGATGGAGAAAGTTTCTCATTTAGTGATGGTAAGAAAATGATTAGGTCCAGCTGTTAAAATTAAAACTTGATGTTAGAAAGGTTTTTCAAGATGGGATCCAAAGTAAGTTTTCAGGTAGCCATCAGGCCCACCTGTTAGAATTTCCCACACACAAAATCACCTCTCGGTCAGAAACACTGCATGCTACTATGTCTTCTTCTCCCCTAGTTCCCCCATTTCTCTCTCCTCCCTACATCCCCCTCTCTCTCTGGTATATGCGTATGTGTATCTCTATGTATGTACAGGCTAATGGTCAACATGAGGCATCTTCCTCAGTCACTTCAATTTATTTCTGAGATAATCTTTTACGGTGGCTAGAGCTTGGGATTTATCTATAGTGCTGAGCAGCCTGCCCATGGGATCCAGCCATATGTGCTTCTCTATTGCTGGGTGACAGATGTGTGCCTCACTGTTTGCTTTTATGAAGATGGTGAGGTTGAGATGTCATTCTCCATGATTGGGAGACACAGCACTTAGTACAAACAGCCATCTCCCCAGGCTTGCACAGTTTTACATTTAACTGCCTTATATTCACAAAACTTAAACAACCTGCTGTATTTTTCACTCAAAACTTAGGTACATTTTCAAATGCAAGTTAAAATAAAGTTGCCAGTATCAAATATGACATGTTGGGGTTTTTTGTTTGTTTGTTTTTGTTTATTTGCTTGTTTTGTTCTCATAATACATGTGGGCAATAGTTGTCATGATTCAGAAATAATTGATTTCAAATTCATTGCTTTTTATGGAAGGAATTTACCATATTTAGGTTTGAAAGCTTTTATGTTGTTGTTTTTTTTATGTTTTATGTTATGTTCTAAGTTGTTGAGGGAAAAGTATGCAATTGTCAGAAGATAAGATAGATCCAGTGATCCTATACTATTTCTACTCTCATAAGGAAGAAAACATAATACATAGATACTCTCAAAATTGAGATTTGGAAACATCCTAGATGTTCTGCCTTATACAATGGTCTTACTTTCTGAATTCTCTCACTTTCTCTCATGTGCTTTAATTGAATTTGTTTAAAAAGGAAATTAGATTTACCTCCTAAGTTCCTCACACAAATGTGCCTGTATTCTACTTCTTGGCCCGGATAATTGTCCCTGGCTTAAAGTCACACAGTTCATGCCGCCTGATATTCAACAGGATTGGTAAACAGTAACAGTCTTCAGCATTTATATGTGTTGTCATCCAGTAAACTGTTGTGGAATAATGCTTCTGTACACTGTATGAATATATGCCACTGTGATTGGTTTAATAAACAAGTTGACCAGTCAGTGGCTGAACAGGGTAAAGTTAGTTGGGAAAGTTAGAGTAAGAATGATGGGATGAGGAAGGGTGGATTCATAGGACTTGCCAGACAGAGAACAAGAAAAGACATATGAAATGTGATACACGTAAAAGACATGAGCCTCAAGATGTCACATAGATTAGTAGAAAAAGGTAAAGTTATAAGAGCTAGTTAGTAACACACCTTAGCTATTGGCAGCATTTGTAATTAATATTAAGCCTCTGCCTGTAGTAATCTAAGCTATTGAATCCATTGCTTGTAGTGTACCGAATCACTTCCAACTAGTGTTCTTCAATGCTTCCAATTCTATCTGCCATTCTGTGTCTGTGTCCATATAACTTTGTGCTATGAACCCCTTCTACAAAGATTATTGGTGACCTCTACTCTACCCTGGACTACAAGTTGGTATCTGACACATGGAAAACATATTTCTGTCCTATTTTGTACCTTTAGGAATTGTAGGAATGGTCTTAAGCCTTATCTGTTCAATAATACTTTACAGATCAATGTCACAGAGAACCTTGTGAATCTGCTTGTTTCCAGTTTTCTTGGACCTAAGTACGGATACAGGACCTAGGTGCCTTAACTTCACACACCTTCAAACACTCTCAAGTGTTTATCTGATTCTAATCTGATTATCAGGAACATGTTTGTTTATCTGTCTTGCTTTCCTCTCACTTGCCCTGTCTATCTCAAGGCCACTGGTGACATCAGTTCCTCTGTAGGCAAACTGGCTCTCAAGTAATTGTGTATTCTCTCTGGCTGTGTTAATTATGTAAAGAGCTTTGTGCTTAGTCCTCAAGCTCAAGGGTTTTGATCTTCAAATGTCTTTCCTTACCAAAGTCAATGCAAATAAATAAATAAATAATAGAACCATTCCTCAGACTTGTTGAGACATCTCCTACATAGCAGCGTGACACAGTAGAAAGCACCCTGTGACAATGACAAAAGAAGACAAAATAATAAACAAGGAAATATGCAGCTGTAAATCTACCATAAAACACCCATCATTATTTTAAGATTACTATAAGCACTAATGAGAATGATAATGTGATATTCACAAGAATCTATTTGGTGATTATTATTAACTGTCCAATATGTATGCATGATAAATTCAAATGTAATGTATTCCTATTGTTGTAACAAAATACCTAGATTCATCAACTTATTTAGAGGAAAGGTTTAAATATGGCTTACAGTTTTCAGTCCCTAACTACATAGTGATATTGCTTTGGCAACCCTGTATTGCACAGAACTTCACATGTAACATGTGAAAAATGAGAAGAAGCCTGTTCAAGTTATAGACTAGAGCTCAAAGATGAAAAGAGAGGGAAAAAACAGGGGTACATTTTGAGATTTCCTTTCAAGGGAATGTCCTCTGATGCTTGAATGATTTCCTACTACAACCCAAGCCCTTAGCATAAGGACCGCTGAGTGACCCTATATATCTAAAGTCTGCCAAGAATGAATCTCCACCATACCAAAACGTGATTTACACCTGGTTGTGTTTGATGTGTATCTATTGCCAGTTGCATTCAACCTGTGTAATTTTAGCATAAAATAAGCCATAAATAGTTCAGTATAGATTATTAAATATATAGATGTCAAAATTTAAAAAAAAAAAAACCACAAAATCATTACTGTGCTTACAAATAAAATCTTGGAGAAAGAACAAGCAGAAAGAAAGGAGGAGGAAAAGAGAGGGAGGGAAGAATACAAGGAGGGGAAAAGTAGGAAAAGAAAGGGGGAAAGAAGGATGAAAGAAGGAAAGACAGTAGGATGGTAGGAAGGAGGGAGGTAGAGAACAATTAAGAGAGGAATAAAAAGGAAAAAATCTGTTGAGATTCAGTGGGTCTCTCTGGAGCAGGTGGACCTTATGCAGGAGGATGGCGTGAATGCCATTAGAAAGGAGAAAGCTTGCAGAATGAGTATGGAAAACAAGAATATATAGGACATAAAAACCTAAAATGTTCGTTGGTTGAGTAACTACAGTTGATGAGAAAGAGTGTAAAGGATTAATTTAAGGTTTTATTTTGTAGATATTAAGCACTACAGTGCTTGAGACATGAAACACTGGAAGAGACAAGTTTTTGTGTGGAATTGAGCAGGTAGCTTAGAAGGTGAGCTCAATATTTCACTATGGTGAGTTGGAAGCATCTTTTATATATTCACTGATGACATTTGTGCCCATAGGTTTTCCACCAAGGCAGACATAGAAATGTTAACCCTCAAGGGAATTATCAAAGGCATGTGTAGATTGAAACAAGGATAGCAACAGAAATACCATCTAATTAAGCATTCTGAAGCTGATGGGAGACAAGGGCAGTCAGAGGGTAGAGAATAGCAGCAGACAAGAAGGAAGATGGGTGACCAGAAGGGAGGAAGTTGAAACATAGATTGCAGCTTTCAAAAACTTGAAAGAGCTGTGCTTCAAAGGGAGATGGGGAAGAAAAATATGAAAAAACACATAGAGCTCAAGAAAAATTAGGATAATTTGGCAATGTTACCTGGTGGACTCTTCATGGAGGGTATATGGTACTATTGTTTATATACCTGTTCAGGTTCAAGAACTTAATAATGTTGAATGAACGGTGCAGTAAATTTTCACTTTAAGGAAGACAGGAACTGGAGAGACATCTCAGTGGGTATGAGGACTCAGTGCTCAAACACAAAGACATAAGTTCAGATACCCATCGACATGAGAAAATAGCCAACTGTGGTTATGCATGCCTTGATATCTCTCTACTTTTGGTTTGAACTTCATTAACAATTTTAAACTAGAATTGTACATTTCTGTGTTTTTTATTCACTTTATAGTTTTGATGATCTGAGAAGGGGAAATGTTTTCTCTAATTATATTTGCTGAATTATGCTGGTATACCAAGATGAAATTGATTATATACATTGATTTCCCAGCTCACAACCATGTGAACATACTCTTTTACTGTTGGTAATAATTTTTAAATGTTCTGCTCTCTATGTAGGCAACCATAACATCTGAAAATAAATAGTTCTTTTTATGTTTTACTGATTCTCATTGTTAAAATTATCTTCAGTTACTTTATTTGCTGTGCTCCTTGGTCTAACCTGACACAGTCAGTAAACACTAATCACAGATACCATTGCTCTGTTTTAAAGAAAATGCTCTAATATATTCGTTTTATAAAGCAGAATATTTTACTCCAGTTTCTATTGTACTATATGCCTCTCTTCATCATGTTAAAGATAGATTTTATGCTTTTTACTTAATCATATTTTCCAAATATGTTTTCTGAGAGTGTTGAGTTATGAACATAGCTATTTTCTAATTTCTTCAGTTGAGAAACCATTTTAATAGTCTGTTCACTGTTAAATGAGCATGCTCTGGAATGCACCCTGTTTAGTGAACTACCACCTTTGATTCATTGTCCTGTAAAGGACAATGAACTTTTAGTCTGGGCATACACTCTCCTACACACCTCAGGCAGAGAGAACAAAATTGGCATTGCCTGTTCTTTAAAAGTCTGGGAACCTATAATCATAGTACTTAGGAGCCCGAGGCATGAGGATCTCTGCAAGTTTGTGAGTAACTTGGATTTGAATGTGATCCCTGTCTCAAATTACAAACAGTACTTAGGTTTCATATGAATAACAACAGTGCACAAACATTAAAATGCAAACAACCCCACATTGGTAGGTAACTCTTTTTCCTTACAATAACCCTGCCTGTAAACTTTCTCTGATAGCTCATAGCAGGAGACCCATTTTAAAACACAAGGCAAGTACTTGTGGAATAAATGCACATGAAAGCATACAGAAAAAAGGAAAAGTGGGTGATGCTGGTCTAACCACCCTACTTTCCTTATACTGGGTAGGAAAGTCGCTGGAGTTCCTTTAGGCATTTGGATCAGTTCTAACAGGCTCAACCAAAATACTCTTGATTGGATTCCTTCTTCTTTCAGCTGCCCTATCTAATTGCCATTACTGAGAGTTTTATAAATCCCTATGGAAAATGCTTTATGGAAATCCTTGTTTGCAGGTTGACTTTAGAGACAATTCCCAAGACAAAATATTTCCTTGTAAATCTATATGGAATTTTGTATGTCAATTCTGTGTCTTCTGCTTTGTCGAATGTGTTTATACACTGTAGGAGTTTTGTGTTTAAGTTTTAAAGAACTTCCCCCTCCCAACCCTGAACTTGGTAGGGAGGATGGTAAAGGAGCCAGCAAGAAAGAATAATGGTCAGATTTGATCAAAACACCTCATAGTCAAATATGATATTTTTCAAGCAATAAATATGAAAATATATTTTTTTAAATATTAGGAAAATGAAAAGGAATATGAGCATACAAATTATGTGGATGTGATATGTTGTATTTGGAAGACAGTTTTAACTAGTTCAAGATGCTTTTAATTTATTTGTTTTTATTTTATGTGTATTGGTGTTTTGCCTTCATGTATATCTGTGTGAAGGTGTCAGATCTTGGAGTTACAAATAGTTGTTAGCTGCCATGTGGGTTCTGGGAACTGAACTCAGGTCTCCTAGAAGAATAGTCAATGCTCTTAACCACTGAGCCATCTTTCCAGCTCCTCAATATGCTTTTAAATATTTAGTTATACAGCATATATTATAAGAAACAGTAATTTATATTTTTGACATTTTTTTCAATTACATATAACTTGTCAAGTAAAGCAGAAAACTTAGCTCACATTGTTTTCCAGCTCACATTCAAATCACTTCTGTTGTTTCTACTATGGTTCCTTTAAATCTGACATTTACTCAGGAGTTTTGTTTCACTTTATTGATCATTCCCAACAGACAAGCATCAGTTGTCCTGGTCATTTTAATGCAATTTTAATTTTAGTTTTGTGATTACATATTTATTTCCATGTTAATTCCTATCCCCTCCCTCATTTGTCTTGATCCTCAGGTCTCAAACATTTCAGTGCTAGAATCAAAGAAAAGCCTTACCATGCCCAGATACTCTCATCGATTTTCGAAAGAATTCCCAAGATAGGGATTGATGACGCACATCTCTAGTGCAAGTATTTGCAGGCTGTAGCAAGAGAATTGCCAGGGTTTTCAGGGCACCCAGGGCTTTCTAAGGCTGCATATTGAGACACTGATAGGAAAGCAGATAAAGCAGAGGTTGATGAACAAGGAGAGAGGATAAAAGTTACTATCTTTCTGTTGTTATATGTTTATTTTGTAGTTGTTTTTCTAATTTTTACATTATTTATCTTTACCTTTGGCTAGGTAAATATATAGGGTTATATTTTCCATGGTTGCTCTACCACTTTTGACACACAGTTTTGTTATTGTGGTCTCTAAATATTTTAAATATCCATTGTACTTTCTGCTTGGGACAGTTTAATAACTAAAAATATACCTTAATATATTTATATAGTACATTCTTTTCCTGTCTGAGTTTTTACTTGACTCATAAGTCAATTTTAAGCATCTGTAATGTCATTAAAAAATATGCTAAATTTTTTACTACTCACTGAGATATGTGTTTAGGTCTAGGCTGAGCTCAGTTTTCTAATAGGTGTCATGCATCTTAGAAAAAGAGAATCTGCATTTCCTGCATGCTGGAAAGTATGCTGTTTACTCATCCATTCAGTAAAAGTGTGAGTAGCGCTGTATATATTGACTCTACGTGCTGCTCATTTTTTTCTTCATGATCTAGCACAATTATTATGTCACTTTGGCAAGCAGAAGACCTGTTGTAGCTACACACATTGTTTCTACACACTGTATTTAACATGACACGAACCTAACCTATGAATCTACAGTTTTGCTGAATGTTTTTTCCATCATTATTCACTTGACGAGTGTTTATTCCTTATGATATCTCCTGTAACTACATTACTATGTTGAATAGGACAGTCCTTGATCTTGATAAAAATGTCTGATGTACTTATAAGTACTTTAATAAGTGATGAACGAGGTGTAAGGATTTAGGCATTGTGCTGCCTGCCCCGTCATTCTACATTTATATATCGTTAACAATAAATTCTATCATTCTTCAGCATCTAGACACACAACTTGCACATTTGAGGTCAAAAATGTCTAAGGATAAAATCATGAACTCATCTTCTTTGTTAATTATATGAATCAGCCCCTTTGAAATTCAGGTTCACCTAAGAAAAGATGGCTTGAAAACTGATCCATGCAACAAGTTTTTGTTTATTTATTTTTATTTGTTTTCCTGACACAAGCCACATAGGGAGCATTGGTGCCTATCCAGAATTGATTGTGTGAGCTTTTGTTGACTAATTTTGGGTGTCCTAGGTTAAAACATCTGTGCGTAAATGTTACTCTTCTAATATCCGGCCCTTTTACACATTTTGTAAGGTCTTTTGGTACATGTCTATTATTCCATTTTAGGAAATGGTTCAGAGCATTTAGCAGTCCAAAACCAACCATGTATATGTTTCTTTGTTTATAAACACTCAACATAAGAAAATTCACAAGTATATGAACAAAATAATAGCATCTCATTTGGGATATTCCAAAGTATAAACATAGAATGGCTTTAGAAAAAGATAAAACTCGTTGCCAACTCTCTCCTTGCTTGGTTTACACTAATCTCTCCTATCCCTGTAGCCACCACCATGCATATCTCATCAACAGGCCCATGTGTGACAGTGATGAAAGGGTCGTGTGGAAACAGCACAGCAAGGTAATAAATCAAAGCTAGGAAGGGAGAACTAGGCCAACAGCAAGAGAGTGATGGTGTTGTAAACTATCAATGTGACAGACTCTAGGAGCATGGCAGAACATCTCACTTAACATGCTTAATGAAGCCAGAATGAACAAAACTGGCTTCAGGATTGCTGGAGAAGACTGGCTCCCCAGGCATAGCACCTGATGTGAATAGAGCAGGACTATTGCTCTATTGCTAGAGAGAGTCCTGACACTCACTGCATAGTGCTCAATGTATGGGATAGTGAAGTCTATGTTCTTCCTACTGCTTTTCTAGATAAAACTTCTGAAATAAAGAGATAAGAGAAAGTGGCAAAGAGTCTCTAACTGTGGTTAAATGTAAGATACTGCTCTAGGGCAATAGTGCCCATGCATCCTTTGTAGTAACATGATTAAATGAGCATTCAATGGAGGTTAGACTCTTAAAGTGATACACGCCTGGCCCTTGTTCTTGAAAGACAGTGTGAACAAGAATTCCCACAATTGTGGAGCATCCCTCTTTTTCTTACAGGAGAGAGAACAAAAGTTCAAGCCATGTAAATAGATTGTGGTTAGGATGGGCTAGGTTTGAGTCAGACAGTTTAAGATATATCCCATGTAATGCCTTGCTCTCAAAAGACACCATATAAACTATGATCAATTATTCTCTGTTCAGTTCCTCCTTTGCTTCATTTTAATGCTCAAACTCAGGTAGGAAATTCAGATTGTACTCTGAGTATAAAAATCAACAAAGGGCTCAATTGGTGAAATGATGGCCTAACAAGTTCTTGGTTCGATCCTCAGCACAGTGTAAACCAGGCAGTGTGGTTTCATTTCAGGACATTTAATCTTAGGACTGTGGAAGTAGAAGGAAGCAGGTATCAGCTGTAACCCTAATAGCAGGGCATCTAAGATCTCCCTTCTGGATTCTATGGGAATCCACATGCATAATCTCAGTTAAGTCCAGCCTCAAACACTCAGCAAATCAGATAGTTTTGGGGTACATGAGGATCATCAAGAAAAAGAAAAATGATTTTATTATAACTGACTTCTTCACAAAATAGTGTAATTTGGGACAAATCATTAATCTTAGGTTTTAAGCTTCTTACTTCTCAGTTGAAGTTTGTACATGGCTTGAATGGTTTTAATAGCTATCACATTGTTACTTTGAAGCATTCTCCTTTTCACATTGAATGTGGCCCCATCTATACAATTCAAAGAGTAGAGGCATGAAGAACAGGCCTATGATGTTTTAATTTCCCAACCCCTTCTGCCTTTGGAAAAGCAAGCTATTATTAAATTTGGTAGAACTGTCTTTGCAAGGCAAACAGAAATGTAATGTTTTAATTGAACCATAAAAGTTGTAATTATCTTTGATGAAAAGGAACACAAAGTCCCTCAGGAGTGAGGTTTGACTGTATTGGTTTTCAACAGAAGACAACCCTTGGTAGACAGAGCCATTTTCATTGTTCTTGGGTCATGAAGCCTACAGGCAGATTGGAGGTCTGTCAATCCAAGGAGAATCCACTCTTGTATGCTGGAAAAGAAACAGTGGAGGCATGAAAACCAATGCACCATGATGTAGGCCTGCACAGCACTCTAGAATCTCTTTAGTCAGCACCACAACGAGGTTGAGGAGTAACAGGTCAGCATGCTCTCTGGAAGGGTAATTTCTCTACTCACAAAGGTCATCTGCATTGTTTAACTTTCATGGTATGTAGGGTGCTTTATGGACTGTGCAATTTATAGAATGAGTAACATAACATCTACTCTCAGAGTTATGATGTACTAATGGTAGAGGCCATCCTTTCCTAAGCATTTCCATGGGCTCGTCTTCTACTGTGCTTAGAAATATTAAATCTATCTTCAGAGACTCTGGATGCTGAGAATGGTTCTCAGAACCTGTTCTCCAGGAGGGACATGAAGTATGTTTCTAAATACCTACAGTTGGTTAGGGCTGAAAACTCATGTGAGGAGATTATCAGGGCTGAAGAGCCTGTGGTGCCAGCCGAGTATAGTCAGAACTTCTCTCAGTAGCTGTGGCCTGAATGTAAGTCCTCAAAACTGCCTGCCAAAGTCTATGTGATGACATCAGAATGAGGAGTTTATATAAGGTGAACAGAAAGGGAATTAGTCTTCCTATAATGAAAGGCCTCTGATTGGTACTTCCTTCTTTCCACTATTGGTGGTCCCAGAAAGAAGGCACTGTCTCTCAACTAAAACCCAAGGACTGCCTAGACTCTCGGTTTTATTGCTTCTTGATATTAGAAATACCAATCTTTGTAAGTGTGAGGTTAAATGTCTGAAGTTTATAACCCACCCAGGTTTTTCTGTTGTTCATTTTCCTTCAATAGCAGCACAAAATGAGACAGTAGTCCTGTGTGGGTACTAATCCAAGCAAAGGGTTAAAATTCAGACAGGAAGGCTGTGGTGGTTTATGCTTGAGAGCATCAGGCCAGCTGTGGCCCTCAGGGGAACAAATCTCTAATGGTACCTAGCCACACTGTCACCTCTACACCCCCTTTTCTTTATAATTAAAGCCCCACTTTCCCCTCTGCACTAAACTCTCACAGGGCATTTTCTCATCATCTCATGAACACCATCAGAGCTATTTTTGTTTATCTGCTTATTTGTTTGTTTTCTTCTGAGTCCTCCTCAAGCCCACTGGTTATCAGGACAGAATTGGTGCTCAGGAGATGACTGCTGATTGAGGGATTAGCCAGAAGGATTTGATTGCTCGACTGATTTAAAATAACATGTCTAAATCCAGTTTATCACAAATTCTCACAGAAACTTAGGAGAAAAGCCATTTTGTCATCGAGTCTAAGATATGTGAGAAATTTGTTAGGGCCTCTTGTCAGAATATTTTCAATGAGTATTTTATTATACAACAAATTTTCCTTGGAGACCCCATTCCTATTGCTTGCAGCTCTCAGTTGGCTTCTAATTTTAGCCCAAGCTGTGCCTCCACAAGCGTCTGCACCGATTTCACTTCCCCTCCCTGGATAGCCCCCTCCTCAAACCAATCATACTCATATTTTTTTCCAGAATGTAAAATATAGAAACAAGCATCTGTTTGGACAAAATAAGTTTTCACTTGTGAAAGTAGATGCTTTCTAAAATCACAGGCAACAAGAAAAATGTCAGAGAATGAAACCAACTTTTAGAGGGAGGGAAAAATAACCACCATTCCACACTGGATGAGTCAGGATTGAGCCATACTGAGGATTAAGTGGGCATGCTGAGTTCTGACTTCTGATGACCACCAGATTTCATTCTCTCTAGCTTGCCTTGATACTCAGAACCCAGGAGGTGTGATATCTCCACATGAAAAGAGAATGCTGGTCACCTTGGGCTTGGAAGAGATATTCAGGATCAAGCCACGAAGTAGTGTTCTCCATCATTTCTTTTACAAGCAAAATTATACAGATTCCAACTTCCAGATAGCAATATTTTGAGCTCCTGGCTCAGTTAAATATGACTGCATATAACTCACACAAAGGATGCAATGTAATCGTGGGCATCATAAGTTCCTGAGTTCTGTCATCATTTCCATTGCACAAAACTCCAGGACATTACATAGTCGTGAAAGTTCTACAATATATCTCTGACATGAAGCTTGAATTGTCTAATCTGCTCTTGGAAATTACTTGAATAAGATCTCCATTACCTGGCAATTACACTCAATGAAATCTTGTAAGAAACCTCTTCATATATGCCAATTCCAAGTGAGGCAGAAGAGATGGTGCCCACAATGGGCAGCAGCAGTCTGGAAGTATAAACAGGAAGTTTCATAAACAGATATAACTATTGGAAAAGAACAGTGTACAGGGGACATTTGGAGCAAGAGCAAAGCATGTGCCAGTTTCTGAGACTCTAAATTCTCTATGAGCTTCTTCACACTCCCTATAGCATCTATTCCTGCACCACCTCATGGTAGAATCTCAATCCATGTTGAACAAATAGCCACATTTTCAAAAATATAGGCACTTTCTGTCAAAGCTGTTATTTATTCTACAAACTTTGAATCACAAAACTAAACTCTAAATCTGAAGAGTGGTCTTGAAATGTCTTTGAATATTTTCAGCTTTGTTTTCACAAGTAATTTTAGAGAAAAAGTATGCTATTCTCCAGCATGCATTCCATTTCTTAAACAAGTCTGAGTAAAAGTTGAATGATAGGAACTATATAGTGGGCTGTAAGAGTCTCTATTTTTCATGGTTACTGGGGTTATATTTCATTGACTTTTCCTGTGCTCAAAGCATATCTTTTACCTACTAACTGCTTTTCTTTTTCAAATAAACAGAATTCTCTTAAACATAATCCAGGAGCAGTTTGAAATAATGGTGTGTTTCATGTTCTGACCTGAAGAAGTAAACATGTCTCCAAGTAAAAGTGTCTCCAATGCACAGAGAAAAAATGATTCACAAGACATAGCTCACCATGCTATCTAATCAGAACACTAAGATATATATGCATGATTGCTGCGTACATGGAAGAAAGTTCCTACGAGACATGGAGATGATGTTGAATCCAGAAAGTGGAATTAAAATGTATCTTGTTTTTTGTTCCTATTGGTGTGATACAATAGCATAATAAAAACAGCTTAAGGGAGAAAGAGTCTATTTGGCTTGCAATTCCAAGTTACAATTGATCATCTCAAGGAATTTAAGACCACAGAAACTTAAAGCAACTGATTATATCCAGAACTAAGATTTGAGAATAATGAATTAATGCTTTAATGCCAGCGCCCAGGTTGCTCTCTCTTGTACATTTAGGCCAGAGGTCTGTCCTGGAAATGGCACAGCCCACATTCAGGGTGGGGTTTTGCACTTCAGTTGATCCAATCGCTAAAAGCCAACCTGATTTGCCCACAAGATGACTTTTACAGTACTACACTGAGGCTCCCCTTCCCAGATGAGTCTCTGATATGACAAACTGACAATTAAAATTTGAAAAAGAGCATGAAGTGTTTTTCAGGAGGGTTTTAAGGGAGGGAAGGGAAAGAGGAAATGATATAATTGTTCCATAATCTCAAAACAATAAAAGATAATGAAAAACCAACCATCACACAATTGTTGTGGGAAAGATTATTGGATAATACTAAAAATCAAAGAATGAGAACAGCATGGCTGAAGGTAAGCAAAGCAGGGAAATTTTTAGTACTTTTTGAAAGGTGTCTCTTCAATCTATGGGGAAAAGACAAAAATTCACAGAACAATCTCCAATATCTTGAGTATCTGAGTATCCTACCTTTTCCCTTGTTTCTCTGCTTGTTCCCCAGTCTGACAGTCTTTAGTCAACAACGAATTTTCTAACCCTCTTCTATTAAAAAAAAATATACTAATCTCCATTTTACATCTATTTCCCACAAAAGCCAATAACACTGAAATTGTGATAGTACTTTCACAAAAGGAAGGGTCTTTTTTCCCCTTCTAAACTTTGATATCATTATTGCCTGTGTATTTATATATATTGCACTAAAAATTTAATTATTGTTTCAGAGTCCACTCTAAGTTGAAATTATAAGTATATCTCAAGGGCAGGGCAGTAATGACTTTTCACATTATTAAGACTTACATTACAATGCATTCAAAGTACTCAGTTCTCTTGGTAATTAGTGAAAGAACACGAGCAAAAACCACCACATAGGCAGGCATCATTTCTGCCTCCTGTGTTCTCATTGACGCTTTCTCTGATGATGTAACTTCAAATTCTTCACTGCCACACACTATCATCTCAAGTCTTATGTCTTCAGAATATTTATTTTTACTTATTTATTCTTTTAAATTTCATGTTACATTTCAACCACAGTACTTCCTCCCATCCCCCCTCACCCCACCCCTAGCCCATCCCCAGTCAAATCCTCTTCACAGGTAAGGTCTCCATGAGGAGTCAACAAAGTCTAACACAATAGATTGGGGCAGGACCAAGCCCCTCTCCCATACATTAAGGATGAGCATGTTATCCCAGCATAAGTAATGGGCTCCCACAACAAGCTAGCTCATATACTGGGTTTGCAACATTGCCCTAATGCCAGGGGCCACTCAGCTAGTCCAAGCTTCACAACTGTCTCCCATATTTGGAATTGCTAATACAGTTCCCTGGAGTCTCCACAGCTGTCAGCCTAGAGTTCATGAGTTTCTATGACCTTGTTTCAACTGTCTCTGTAGATTTCTCCATCATGATCTGTACCACCTTTGCTCATATATTCCATCCTCACTTTTTTTTGAATAATAATTACTTATACTTCTGAATGTAAATGAAGAAGCATGTTTAGAGAATAAAAAAATCTGTGGTAAATTTTGACTCATTATTTCAGATTTTTCTTTGGGATTTCCAAAGCCTGCTATGTTGCCAAAAGACTACAGAACCTTTGTATATAAATACAGGCAGACATGTGATCTGAGAAAACTGAGTAGTGTCATTGCACACTACAATGAAGAAAAGAAGACAGTCTTGTCCTATGAAGCACTACAGGGCTACAATATTGTCCCTTTGGGCATCTGGATCTCAGGGGAAAGCTGCTGCAGTTAAACATGACACTTGTGACTTTAGATGTGAATGAGCAACACAGCCTGGGGGCAGTGGAGTTCAACTGAGGAAATGAAGTTTGAAGGCAAAAATTTGGAGTCAGAACTTTTTTTTTTTTGCATGTGGCTGACTATGGACACCAGTGTCCCATGCCAAGACAGCATTTAAATATCAAGATACGAGACATACACTGCACAGGCAAGATGCCTGGCACCCACACTATCTCCAGATGGCTTGATGTGCAGAAATAGCCTTTGGGATCAAACTCAATGTGGTGAAGTCCAAACTTATGATCTGTTCCTTGGGGCTTCACTGTAGAGTATTTCCCCTCTACTGCTTAGAGACTCAGTTCACAGTCTGGTAGGGTGCAGATGAAAACCAGAAATTGCCCTCATTATCAACAACACAAACATATTGTGAGCTCCTCCCACCTAGAAAACCAGCACTAAGTATTTGGAATATAGAGGAACATGCAATGATCAACAAATTCCATTCTGGTACAGGATAGATGGAAGCTAAGCTCAACAAAGCTTAAACATCTTGGTGGCTCTGAATAGTAATGCCATATAATTTATGTACTGTGAAAGCAATAAAGAATTTCACAACAACAGGCTTCAGGCTGCATCTTGAATTCTACAGTGAAACATCCAAAAGACAAACATCACAGATATGCACGCCAAAAGTTGTTGCTTAGCACTAGGATCTGTCTGTGTGTGTAGGGGGGTATGGGTGTGTGTGTGTGTGTGTGTGTGTGTGTGTGTGTGTGTGTGTGTTGGTAAGATCTGTTGTGCAGTGTCTGGCATGATAGTTATCAGCTCTACATAACTGTGTACAGATAAAATGCATCCAGTGAGACTGCAAAATTAAACTTTTACTTTATTTCATAGTAACATAGTTTATGAGTAGGTTTTCCCCTGTGGTCTGGTCCCACTACCATGACAGCCCCAAATAACACACAGAGACTCTGTATTTAGCTATAATTCTGCTGGCCAGTTACTAGTTTCTTATCAGCTAGCTTTGTCATAAATAATAACCCATTTCTATTAATCTAAGTACTTCCATGTGGTCTCATCTTACCAGAGAAAGGGTCTAGCGTTCTTCTCTCTCAGTCCACCATCTTGGATCTCCTTCCTCCTACTGCCTTTCTCCTCCTGGTCTCCTAGTCCCGGCTATCTTGCTTTAATATTGGCCAACAGTGCTTTTTTCATTAACCAATAAGAGAAACATATTTACAGAATGATATCTCCCAAAAATATATCCATTGTGCTTACTAAAAGTTAAGTATTTTATTTAGTAATAATTATGTACTTAATTATGTACATCTTAGGACTTTATAAACCTTACACTCACTACTTAATGTTCTCTTTTTAAAATTAAGCCACTGAGTTCACTTAGTGCCACCAGTGTGTGTATGAGTATAGGGCCATCCACTAGATCATAGGGAAACTTACAAGGGACCACATCCTTGAAAACCAGTGACTTCCCATCCTTCAGCAGGTATCAGCTTTTGATAGATGCTCACCAAGGTGAAATTTAATGAGTTCTTCTTATTGCATGCTAAAATTCCACCTGTTAATGATCTTGTGCAGGTCTTAAGCATACATCCACTGTCACTGTGACCCTCATGTTAAATAGATAAGACTGATTCACTTCATAATACCAACTGGCCTTGAACTCAGCAATGATATTTGTACTTCAGTTTCCGAGTGCCTAGATTAAAGACATGCATCAACATATTTTTTATCTAATTTAACTAGATATATGAGGCTGGTATTTTGCATATCATTCAATGCAGTCCCTGTGGATCTAAAAATGATTTGGTAAACAAAACCTCAGATCCTAGATGTGAATTCAAGGTAGTAACCGATTTAGAGGCTGTGTTAATTTCAAGGTAAAGGAGATGCTGACATCCCATGTTGACTTGAAATAAGAACTTTTGTTCCCATTAATCTGGATAAATATGTTCACTATTAATGAATGTGGGGATGGCAGAAAGAAAGAAAAAGGAAGGAAGAAAGGAAGAAATGGAGAAAGACAGACAGAAGAAAAGGAAGGAAGAAAGGAAAGAAAGAAAGAAAGAAACAAAAGAAGGAAGGAAGGAAGGAAGGAAGGAAGGAAGGAAGTGGGTGGGAGGCAGGGAAGAAGGGAGGGAAGGAAGTTGTACTCAGCTCAAATTTAAAGGTTTCAGGACTGAAAATTTCATATGGTAAGTCTTTTCTTCAGCTTAATTATTATATGCCCAACACTTTCCACAGTAGGTAAATAAGTAAACAGTTTAACACAGAAAAATGGGGAAACCTTCTACTGACTGAAACAAATAGGAAAGTGAGCACATATTCTATGTCTTATTACTAATATGTTTATTATGAACTTGTAAGCAGATTAATGAGTACACTCATATATTGTTACAAATAACTCTATTGTTTAAGTAAAGCAGGAATTCCAAATCAGAATTCTGTTGTGTGATTAGAGATGTATCCACTTGATAGCTCTGAGTCAGGTTGGCTCTAGAATAAAAGGTGACACATTGTTCCATACATGCTTCCTGAATAAATAGGCTCTGCTTGTTCTGTTCCTGTTTCTATTACTTACTACTTATAAACATGGACTTTTTCCTCCAAACTTTGTTAGCAGTATTATTGCTTTCTACCTGACCTTAAGGTTTTCAGACTTCATAAAATCTGCATACACATAATAAGATATTTTTGAAAGACACAGGTTCTTATATAAAGTTTATTTTATGTTTTTTATATACCTGGATTGAAGGCAATTTCAGACATATTTTAGTATACCTGTGCTTTTACCATGACCTCTCACTTCAAATCAGAAGTAAATTTTTGATTTGTTTTGTAATAACACTCAATGATTTGGAGCTACTATATCTGCAGAAATTTGAAAAATTCCTGCTTTATGGAATACAGTTTTGGAGGAGGCATAAGCAACCTAGGATTCATATTTCTCCTATTTGTGAACTAGAAATATTTTTCTTCCTTTTCTATCTTCCATCTTTCTGTAACTTCTTTGTTACCAGTTTCTCAAATATATTACATAAAGTCAAAATATAATTCTGGAAAGGAACATTAAAAGAAAAGAAAAGGGTCCTCCTACATTCCCATTACCGTGACATGAACTCCCATTGATACAGTTGATCTTTCCCTGAGGAATGGGTATAGGAATTAGTCCAAACACTGGCACATGAACTTCTTGTTAAGCCAAACATGTCAGCTGAGATGGTCTTGCTAATTTATTTATAGGGACATATGTCAATGTCATTCTCAAAAAATGGTTCCAGGACACACATACTAAAAAATAAAATAAAATGAAGTCCCATTTGCTCTAAAAACAGAGTATAGGTTGACACAAGTGTTTGACAGGCTTGAAGGAGGTTAGGAAATCAAAGTAGCCTGTGTTTCACCAATTGATTCTTGCCCCCAAAAGCAACTCCTAAATGAACTTCCAATAGATGCCAAATATGAAAACAACTTCCTTTAGGAAGCTTCACTTACTATGCTTTCATCATGTCCCCTAGTATGCCTCCTAGTTCATCTGCAATAGTAAGAATTTAGTTCCTAAAAATTCCAGATCACAGTTGAAGGGAGAGATGTAAAACATGGAGGCTGGAGTCAATAAAGTCATACGATTTGAAGAAATTTCTATGGATATAAAAATGACATCTTTGCACTATAGAAGACACAATGTGTCATATGTGAAGTCGAAGTCTCATGCATTGGCCAATCTGAAAGTTCTATGACAGAACTCTCCACAATAACACAATTTCTCCAGATACGCTCCATAACAGACACTATTTTCCATAGGTGTCTGAGATTCTTTTGTTTAAATCTCAGATCCAAAGTTGTTCATACTCAGCAGGACAGCATTGTGCCCACCTCAGGACTGTTTCTTGCCTTCTTATCTACTTTTCAACAGAACCATTGTCCTGTGTTTTATATCACTAAGTATCTGAAGCTTATCTATACCTTTGATATCTGCCTGCCTAGCTGACTTCCCCAGAATGCTGCCTCTCAACTGACTACTTTCTAAACCTTACAGTTCACACCCCTAAGGCCATGCCTCCAGTCCCATTTCTTCCTATTCTGCCTGAGAGTGTTGATGTCCACTCCTTAGCATAGTGACTCTTGTCCCTCCTTGAACGCAAAGTGGCATGAAAGTTGGGCTATAGGGTTGGCCCAGCCATAGGGATCAGGATATTTTTTGACAGTCTGTGGGCCAAGGTTCTTGTAGCAAGGAGGTAGAAGAATTCTGGCACTGAAAACAATGGCACAGAGGCATAATCCAATCTGTAATTGTCAGCTGAATGACCTTTGGTGAAAAATTTAAGCTCTTTGAGATTCAGCTTTCCTGTCTATAATTGGATGATACTAATATCCCATTTGACAGCTCTTGGGAGAATTAAATGTTTAAAAGTGTCCAGGACAAGTCTTGGCACATAGGCAATCAATATGCAGAGGATTATTTTCTTTCTTTCTTAAAATAAGTGAGCTTGAACCCAAGGTGAAGGTTGAGGGTAGCTGGTATCTATTTACCCTCTCATACTATAAGCCCCACTTTCCCCTCATTTCTGAATTACTGACTTGTTTGTCCATATGGAGACCATAACTGTCATCAGTTTTCTGTGGGACTTATTTAACTCCCTTGGGACAATTTTTTTCTTTTCTAGTAGGCTAAGTGTATTTCTCTTACTCATTTTTCTCAAAGCTATCTCTGTTCACTTCCATAGGCATTTATTTAATTTCTATTGGATTTAAGATAACACCAAATAGTTTTGGCACCACCTGGCTTTAACTGTCACTAAGGGACCCTGGCACCTGCATCTGTTGAGTCTTCAGCCTGACTCCTACCCACCAGTAAGCAGCACAGGTCAAATTCAAGCTCTAAACTAAATTGGGCTTTGCATTTTAATGAAATAAAATCCTATCAGTTTTATATTATTATCGTGTGGTCACATTAACTACACCTGTAAAGCTTTCTATTTACACTATTTTAAGGGATGCCTGTTTCCAAGATAAAGAGACATACAAGTTCTGCCTCACTGATGAATATTTCTTTCCTCAATCTCCCTTATCTCTGGTACTACCTCCATCACCAAACTCAAATTTTGGTTGTTTTCTGACGTGCACAGGATAGGTGCGAATCAGACTCTAGTCAATGACATATTTAATAATACACAGAAGACAAAAACAGGACTGTTAACTATGTAATGTGTATAAATGAATAGTTTACAGCAAACTGGGCACTGTTCTGTATTCTTGGGATTGTTAATTCACATAATGTGTGAAGCATCTTGCTGTTTAGAAAACTGAAGGGTGGCTGAGATGGCAAATCCCCCCCAAATTTGTGTAAATGGGTCTTTCAATCAACTGCTCATTATGTTCTTTTCTTCAGATTCCTTGAAAGTTGATGTAAATCCAGAACAGATAAGTTCAAGCTTCTGTTTTGATGCTATTTTGCATTAACAGAAATGCACAGGAGTCTCAAGAGAGAAAATGAAAACAGAGGTTGTAATAATAAGTAACAAAACATACCTGTAGAAACAAACTCAATTTTGATGGCTCTAAGGAATTCACCTGCATGCTAACTGGGTTTCTTTTGTATTTATTCTTATGTGACAGGTTCAATAATCTGTATTCCTGTGCAAAAAATCCTTTTTCATTTGGTGTGGTGCCCTTGGTTCAAGGGAAAGAGATACATTGTGTTCAATCTGCTGTATACTGACTAGTCTCATTGAAAAGTTGCTGGGATCCCTCTCGAACTCTTTTATAGCTCAAGTGGATGCCCAGGAAAAGAATCACACGCCTATCTAGTTCATGAACTACTGCTTGCATACATGGTGTTGGTCTTAGCCCTTTGGAAGAGCCAAAATAGTATGTTACACATGACCTTTACATAGATTTATATAGGTACAAGAACAGAGGGTAATACATTTTTGCCACAAAGTAGAAGTCACATAAAGGCAAAATGAACAAAGTGAATACTTTAAATAACTATTGTAGAAATTCTGATTTGTGTTCTTCTACTTTTGTTGTAAAAGATATAAATAAGGAGAGACCTTGATGTTACCTATTAGCATCTGCACTCTTCAAATAAATTTGTATCATTTCTAAACTTTTCATGTTGATGTTTAATTTTTGATGTCTTCTGTTTTCATTTTTGTACTAATTCTTTACTAAGATGGTTAGCTTTCTAAAGCAGAAACAGCCCTGACTTCTCTGGAAAGAGAGTTGCAGTGAGGGGTTGTCTATATTTAGTTGGCCCCTGTGTGTGGGAGACTGACTTAGCTAAATTAATTGATAGGTGGAGATCAAGTCCACTGTAAGTAGCATAATGATCTAGGAAGGAAGTTCTGAACACACAGAATCCTGTACAGCCAGCCAGTCTTTTAATTAATGTCCCTAGATTGTCTCTAGAAGGAGCATGAATGTGATCCTTGTTCTTTGAAAGTCCCTCTACCTCTTCACAGAGCCAGTGTTCTCAACTGTTCTGTCACTGAATCTTCCCCCTATTCTACCCTTTTTCCAGTACCGACGAGGTAGAGAGTAGATGGAAAAGAGAGATGAAGCCAGAAAGTTGGATTGGTTTACAAAAGCACTTACAACACAAGCCTTACTACCAGAATTCATTTCCTGAGCCCATATGATGAAGTCGAGAATCAACTTCACTAAATTTGTTCTCTAAGATTTATACCTCTAGTACCACAGCCACAAAGGTGCACACACACACACACATACACACACACACACACACACACACACACACACACACACCACACATGCATGCATACACACACTTATACTGATAGTAAATAAATATTTTTTAAAAGAAGTGCAAAAGAAAAAGGAAAAAAGGAAGGAAGGAAGGAAGGAAGGAAGGAAGGAAGGAAGGAAGGAAGGAAGGAAGGAAGGAAAATTGTGTGGAGACTCTTTTCAGTCCAAATACACATAGGATCCTCTCACACATCTTTCCTTTCTAGCTGTAACTGCGTGTAATTGTCATTTTCATATGCTTTTATATTTAAAATTATCACTAATCTTCCTTGTCACAAAGAAATTGCACATGCACATGATAAAGTGGTGTTTTTAGCAGGGAACCCATTCTTTTTCCTCCAGTGGCTGTTTGTTTAGTCTCACACTTGGTTAGTCTACAAATGTGGCAACCATTCCCTTTTAACTTAAGGGCAGAGAAACTTTTATCTTTTATTTTCTCAATCAGATGTTCAATTAGCCTGTTCAGCCCCCTACTCCAGAGTGGGGTAATTTTGACAAATTGTATGAATACTTGATCTCATAATGAGATCATAATCATTGTTTCTATACAGAGGAAATATCATATATCATATTTAATAAGATACCTTGGAATTTTCATGGATATATAGATTGAAATATATTTTATATTTCTGAGCACTAAAAGATTATACAGAAAAATATATTTGAATAAACATTATAGAAAATAGAAGTACATCAAAAATTTATCACCCACTTTCTGTTTCTTGTTTCTTTCTGAAGACATTTTATTTTTTTTTGCTGAAAGTTATAATATCATACCGAGACCAGTATACTTTTAAAACAGTTAAACCTAATAAAACTGTGGTGAAGAACAGCTGGCCAAGGTGACTTTTCCAAACAAGAAAGTTATGAAGAAAATGTAATGAAATTTTATGACAAAGACCGCCCTGACTCTGGCCTCCCTCAGCTTCCATGTTTGAGTGACCACAGTCTCAAATAGAAAGAAACCAGCTCTATTTGAACTTGTGAGGACCAAGGAGAAAGGTAACTCAATGCCTTGGTCATGGGCTGCCAAGATTTTGAAATATTATTAGCCTTTGGGTCATAAATCTGAAGGTAAAAATGAATCAATCAATTCAATCTTTATGTGCAAATAACTCTGCTAAAACCAACAAAAAATATCTTGATCTTTATACACTAGGACAAATGATTGAGAGCTAATACAATTGGAAGTAGGCATAATAAAAACACTGCCTTATGTTTTTGCAGCAATTTATAATTTGCAAAGGACTTTCATACATGTTACTCTATTACTCACACAGCAATTTGTGGAGGAGATATTACTCCCATGATAGATGAAAGAGGTTAATCTTTTCCTCAAAGTCACATAACTTTGGTTACATTGAAGAAGGTATTTCACCTCTTAGTGATGGTAAAGCATGACATTTTAGCCATCTCAGTGAATTTCTACATTATTATCACCCTAATGGAAAACAGAATGTTTCTAGAACTTCTGGTACTACAGAGAGAAAAAGATCTGCTCAGGCTGTTTGGTTAAGGAAGATTTGTGAAAAACACGAGGTTTATGAATTTCACCCCAAGGCAAACATCTAGAGAGAACAAAAGTCAAACAGCTCAAGTAGGGTGCACAAAAGTATTCCAGATGGAAGGAACTCAGAAAAAAATAAAACACAAAGGAAATTTTATTGAATACTCAAGAGATCTCTTATGGGCTTTCTGGACCATGGAAAACACACACACACATGGTCTTTGAACAATACATAAGTGAAAATGCACAAATTTCTGTAAGCATAAACAAAGTCAACTCAAGCATGTAACCACAAATGACCAAAATGAGTTGGTGACATTGCCAATGGAGGTACATTTCTGGTACAAATATGGTGGCTCATGGGTTGAAAGGAAATTGATAAACAGAACATAGAAACTCTATATCAAAAAAAGTCATAAAGAAACTTGGGCCCGTCGACATGCCAAGCAAGTGCAAGGCTGCAGGGCTTGGCATCTGCCTGTCTTGCTGCACACATACAGCCACAGTTAATAAATCAGTGTGGAGAATGACAGCACCAGCCTCATGGAAATGGCAGCAACAGTGTGTGACTTAAAAGGTCTGGCAGCAATCCCTCCTACAGTTGATGATTTGATCCTTGTTGAATTAGTAAGGTTGTAACAAGGAGGCTACATGTAAAAGCTGCCAATTTTTCCTTTTAAATCCTCTACAACATTTGTTTTTATGCTCTTCCACACTAAAGAAAAATGTAGCTACTTGAAAGACTATATGTAGTGTTGTTCTCTCCTAGGAAAAGAATGTTGTTATGTGTTGAGTAACTATACCAAGAACAACAGCAACTGATAGCTCTAAAAAGCTATCTAAGTGGGTTGATATTTAACTGGAAAATGTAGTCACATTGACCATTCAGTTTAAATTTTGTTCATTATCAAAATGGCAAGAACTCATTTTCATGGGAGAGAATCTTCTTACAGTGTGATTTGGAGTCTATAAAAGAAATTAGTGGGAAGCGCCCCAAAAGTGTTTGTCTTAGAGAGTTCCCACATGCTCTGAAGTATTCCAAGCCACCAATCTGACACTCTTTCTCCTTGACAGAGCCAGTTGCATTTATCCCTCTCTTGTTGTCACAACTGGAGACATTTTATATTATCAGTAGTTATTTCTGATTGGTTGACAAGTTCCTCAAGAGAGTCAGTGACACAAAATGTCCATCTATTTTAGAATGAAAAACTGAGATGCCAAGAGACAAAGGAATTTGTAAACATTTTCAGAGACTATCCCTGCTCCAGGTCAGAGGATCTGGTATCAGACTTGGGACCATGGCTAAAGTCCTCTGCCTACTTCTCTTCTGTGATCACACAGCTGAAAATGTGATGACAGGAGGCTATTTAAAAATATGTGAAAACAATTAAAGAAAAGAAGTCATGAATTTGAAAGAAGGGATAGAGAAATATTATGGAGTGTTTAGAGGGAGGAAAGGGAAGGGGAAGTGTAACTGTAATATAATATTTAAAATATCTTTTAAATATAGTCACAGTTCATTGATAAAAACAATTAGGGTCAGAAATGAGACAAGTTTACTAAGACCACACAGGTAGCACACAGGCATGAAAACTTTAAGGCACAGTGATGTGGCCTCAGTACCAATTCTACTGCCTTCTTCCTCATCAGGAAAAGGTAACAGAATAGGGTGGCTTTCATGCATGCTGTGTGCAGGTTGATAAGAGAAACCCAGTGGTGTTCGTGCATCAGGTCACATGCTTCAGAATGGTCAACATATCCATGCTTGATTCCTGAACGACAGCTTCCATTTGGCACAAGCTGCTGACACATGGAGTGCTTTCAAAGAAATAATCAAATCAAAGCATCATTTGACTCCTTAAGGAAGTGTTCCTCAAGACACCAGCTAATGTGGCTGTCATGTAGAGATGTGTGGCATTTGGGCAGCCATCCATTCAAGCCACTGGCTACCAACAGCTGACTCCAGGAGTAGTATTTGAATCAATCCTGAGGGGGGCAGAGCCCACAGACAGCTGGGCCATCTGTTCCCATAATACCACATTACTCTCAACACTCAGTAATGAAGGCCCCTGAGTAATCTTTCATCAGAATGACTTTGCGGCATTAAAAATGTATTTCCATACATAGCTTGTTTAAATATTTAACCCTCTTCGGCTTTAAGAGATTGATTTGGAGCTGCGGTGTTTATATGGGCAGGAAACATTGATTTTCATATGCATGCATGCATTAATTCTGGAAGACTTGGGCACACACCAAAGGTTTTGATAAATGGATCTTTAAATCTCAGACTTTAATGGAGAATATTGGTTTGCCGCCCAGATCCCATCCCTCTGCCAGTATTTAAATCTTTTCAATTCTCATTTCCTGATGGTGAGGAGAGGTCAGTGGTGATCTTACTGAGAAGAAGGGTTTTGGGTTAAATTTGTTTATAGAACTCAGAGGGAAGAGAGTGAAGGGAAGGGAAGAGAGTGAAGGGAAAGGAAGAGAGTGAAGGGAAGGGAAGAGAGCCAACTTACACATACATACAGACCTGTTAATTAGCTTTGTTGGTCTGCATTGGGAGAAGTTTGTTAGCAGGGCTGTTCAACTTTTATTAGATAAATCTACAGCTTTCTCTCTGATATCATGTTAATAAACTATGAATATCACAGTGTCTATTCAGCATATGAAGATCCAAGAGCCATAAATACTTGATAGTTTCTGTACAGTGCATCATCATTTACATTCATTTCAGTATTCAGACTTACCTTATTTATCCCCTATCTTTTCACTCTATTAAAGCTTGCATGCCAGGATCTCCATTATTTCTGAATGCCATTTTGTAAATGGAAATATTGTAGTAGGTATGGTAGAGATTCGTAGCCAGATGTCCTTACACTTAATTGGATAATCTCTAACAACATGCATGTTATAGCCTCTCCTATTCAACAGTGCCATTTTGTCTCAGACACCATAATCTGATCAATACTAGATATATGAAAAAAGCCACAGATATTTTAATAAACTTTTATAATAGCAAACATCTGGTGAGAGTTATTGAGCCAGGAATATGATTTTGGCTCCTTGAATTTCTCTACAATGTCAGTTACACAAGTCCATTCTCTAAGATATAAACCCATAAACTAATTAGCAAATGTAGGTCAAGGTCTATTGATCCTACATTGAATATTAGACAAGACATTGGCATTTGGAATATAGTGATAAATACGCAGTAGCTTCCAAAGAAACCAGAGGAAGACACTTGGAACCAGACAATTTCAAAGCATGGGTGTTCATCTAGTGATAGAGTGAATATAATAGACTGAAATATTTGAAGTGATAATAAAGCAACTGTTGTTAAGATAATTCCAGTAGAGATTCTCTCCTCTAGTCAGCAAGAAAATCAAGTCTGGTGACCTAAAGAATTGATGTATAAACAAGGGTTGATTCCATTGGGTCTAAAATAGTAACAGTTATGCAGTATTCTCAGGAAAATTGAGAAAATGGCTATTCACCACTTGCACAGCTTTGTGGTTGACTTCAATGTGTACTAAGTGAATTAGATCATGAGCTCTGCCAGTAAGAGGAATTATGAGTTTATAAGGTTTACCTAAAAGTTGCATACACACTTAAAATTAGGTCGTACTTGTGAAAGTCTCATGCTACAAAACACCAGTGTCAGCTTAAAATATTTTTGTTTATTCTAGCAATAATCTCATTTTTCTACTTATATGTGACTACTGTCTTTCTTTTATCAATTTTTAGCATTATTCTTATAGTTATTTATATCATTTTGTTTACTTGTATCAAAAAATATTAAGTCATAGTGAGAGCAATAATCTTCACTAACATACTAATTACATACATATTTCTCACTACTTTGTTGCATTTCTTTTTACATGTAAAAAGACTTTATGGAAGTATTCTATTTTTCTTATCTGTCTTGTTCTATCTAACAAACACAAATCCTATACTTTTTAAAAGTTTTCTAAGCTGCATTGTTAATTTTCCTTTGTTCCATGATGACTTCACCACACTGACCTTGTATCTTCTTGCTGGCATTGGGACTAAAGGCTCGATAATGCATTTCTACTATACTAAAAGTGATGCTCTCAGATGTGGTCATCTTTCCTAGGTTATTATTTCCTAGATAATGTATCTTAATTGTTCTGTCTAAATGACTGTATATTCCTGAAACAAACATGATATATCTGAATGTGATCTATCCTTCCTTTTTTTCACCTATTCAATTGGTAGTTTGCCTGGCTACTTTATTCTAGGTTGAAAGTAATGTTTACTGAGAATTTTGAAGATATTGATTTTTGCCACTCATTTTTTGCTGTTACGAAAACAGAATCTATACAAATAAACTGTAATTGGTGACTTATAATTTTATCAACTTTTTGGTTCTAAAACATGATGACAGTTTCCCTTAAGCTGTACATATAAATTTTCATTATATAGTACCTTAGAACAGCTGTCTTTTATAGACACTTCGATGCCTTTAAATAAACTTTGAAAACAAAATATCACTATGTTAATATGCCATTTCTTGTAAGTACTCAAGTCTCTATGTCAGATCTTCATGTCTCAAAGTGTGATGATCATAATTCAAAGGTGTTATGTACTATTATTGTCACCTATATATTAACCCATATTGAAAATATTTTTTCTCACTTAATATATCCTGATTACAATTTTCCCTACCTCTACTCCTCCTAGCTCATCTCCAACTGCCTTCCCATCTGTATTCACCTCATTCTGTCTTTCAATGACAAAAAACAGGCATCTAAGAGATAATGATAAAATATAATGAAGTAAGATAGCACAAAAACTAATATATTGAATTGGACAAAATGAACAAACAAATGGAAAGTATACAAGAAAGGGCACAAGAAGCAGAAATAGACACAGAGAAACACTCTATGCACACTGAAGAATCCCATGAAACATTAAAGTGAAAGTCATGATTAAAGTAACTTTAGGGTAAAAAGTTTAATGAAATAAAGTATAATTAGATATAACATATAAAATATAATAAAATTAAAATGAGATAAAATTAAAATGAAAAATGAAAAGTTTTGACAGAACATTATGAGATAAGACCTCAAAAGATGCTATTGAGTTTGTTTCCATTTACCTGTTTACTGCTGGGCATGCTATCTACCTTGAAGAGTAGTTTGTTTCCTAGTGAGACACCCTTGAAAATAAACCTAAATATTCTTTTGCAAGTGGTTATCAATTAGAGATTGCTTCTGGATTAGGGATGGGGAGGCATGTGTCAATTTCTTTCAGTTCTAGAATCTCAACCAGTTCAGGTTCTGTGTATGCTGCTGCCATCTCTGTGAGTTCAAATGTGCTCCAATCACGTTGATTTAGGGAGCCTTCACTTAGTGCCCTTCTTCCTCTATGACTCTTATATCCTTTCTTCCTTTTTTCCCCACATTGCTTCCTGTGCCTTGACAGAAGAAATTAAATGGAGATGCTCTATTTAGCACTGAGTATTTCTAGGACTCTCACTCTTTGCATAAGTCTGGCTGTGAGTCTCTATTTTTTTCTATGTGCCATAGGAGAAAGCTTCTCTGAGCAATTAATTGAAATTAGGAGATATTTTAATGTTATTATGTTAATTTTTTAAGAACAGTAATATTTGTATTTACCACATAGGTCCCTGGGCTATATAATCTCAAATAATGGGTCACCCAAGCAGTTTTAGGTATAGGCTCCAGCTTGTGGACTGGGCCTTCAATCAAATCAGTTATTGATAGGTTACTCACACAAAATATGTAAATTTTTGTACCAGCATATTTTACAGGTATGACATGCTACACCATAGTAGATCTAAGAGTTTGTGATTGACCTGGTATTTACCCTTCTCCTTTAGTAATATTCAGAGTAATTGAAGACACAGGGATAAATTCACATACCCATAAGCCTCTGAATTTTGATAATATATTCAGATATTTACAATTTTTAAAGACTGTATCTACAACAAATGGTGTTGGTCAAGCTGGATGGTTGCATATGGGAGAATACAATAGATTCATATATATGACCTGGAAGAAAACTCAACTCAATAAGAATCAAAAACATTAACATAAAACGAGATGCACTGAACCTTTCTCACTTAAGAGAAAGTATAAAATGCCCTTAACTCATTTGGTACAGGGAAGGACTTTCTGAACACAACACTGTTAGTTGAGGCACTAAGATTAATAAATGAAACTTTTAAAATTGAAAAGCTTCTGTAGAATATTGGATACCATCATTGGGACAAAGAAGAAGCCTACAAAACAGGAAAATATTTTTGCTAACTACTCAAGTGGTGAATATCCAAAATACATAAAAACAAATAAAATAGGTATTATAAAACAAATAACACAATTTAAATGCAGTACAGACCTACACAGAGAATTCTCAAAAGAGGAAACACAAAAGGCTGAATAAAAACATAAAGACATACTCAACATCTTAGTCATCAAATAACTGCAAATGAAAACTGATTTGAGATTTCATTCTATACCCATCACAATGGCTAAGATCTATAAAACAAGTGACAGCTTATGCTATCAAAGACTGGAAGCAAAATGAACACTCATCCATTGCTTAAACACTACAATCTTGTACAGTCACTGTTAAAAGCATTGTGGCAATTCCTTTGGAAGTAGGGAATCAATTTCCTTCAAGAAATATACCCAAGGGTTGCTTTATCCTACTAGAGAGACACTTGCTTAAGTATGTTCATTGCTGCTCTCTTCATAATAGCCAGAAACTGGAAACAACATATATGACTCTCAACAGAAGAATGGATGAAGAAATCATAGTATATTTGCATAATTGCATATTACTCAGTCTTTAATAAATAAAACTATGAAATAGTTAAAAGGATGAAACTAGAAAAATATCACTCTGAATGTAGTAACTCAGACACAGAAAGGAAAATTATCTGTGGATATTAGCTGTTCCATCAATGATAATCATGCTGCAATCTATAGATCCAAAGAGGTTATGTACAGAGTAAGTAACTACACATGGGGGTTGAGGGCAGATAGGTCCCCCAAATAAAAATACATAGAATAGATATTTATAGATTTGTGAGACTAGAATGAGCAGGTCAACTGGGAGGAGAAGGGAGAATGGAGAGAGGAAATGAAGGTGAAATTAAAGTCCATTTGAGGAGTAGTATGAAAACACAATAAAGTAGAAGTTTGTGTATGTGTGTGTGTGTGTGTGTGTGTGTGTGTGTGTTTGTGTGTGTGTGTGTGTCTGTATCTGTGTGTCTATGTGCATTCATACATACATGTGTTTGTGTGTGTGTGTGTGTGTGTGTGTGTGTGTGAGTGTGTGTGTGTGTGATATAAATGAATCACCAAATAATTGGGGATACAGAACCCCAACTAATCGTTTTTCATCACCAAATGAAGCTTCCAGTACCAGGACTGGTTTACATCTAAATGAATTATTGGGAAAAATGATCCCATAAATATCCAGACTGTTGCCAAGACTACATGTTTCTCTCCAATAATCCAATTGCAAGACCCTATTTTTGAAGGCAGTACCAACAAAACTCATTGAACACAGATAAATTAATCTGCTGCCTATATGAAGCTTTCACCCCAATGAACAAGCATTTTATACTCCACTTTTATGTAACATTTGACTTTGTTATGTCTTCCAAATTTATCTTGTAGTTGAAAACGAATATGCTAATTTCATTCATAAAATAGTATCATTTTTGTAGCATTGTTTTAGTTTTATTTAAAGAGTTTTCTAGGAGTATATGGGTAATAGTGAGAAGGCTTTCTTTTCATCTATTTGCTGTACCATAACCTGTCTTCACTAAGAAAATACTGTCCCTACTTTTAAGTACCTCTAAAATACCCAGAGAGACAGATTACCACTTTCATTTAATTGTTTGATATAATTGTGTTTGATATAAATGTTTGATATAATTGTTTAATTGTGACAATGCAAAATGAAGGTCTCCTAATAGAAATGAGAAAACTTTAATCTTCATAAATATGTTTTGATAAAATTGTATAAATTAATTAATGAATTATTTTAAAGATAGTGAATTTGAAACAGTACTGTTAATGTGAGATGAGTGTTTGAAATAGCATGTTAAAGCAAGTAAAATTACAAATCTTTTCTATTTGTGAGGGCAACCCATGCTTATTGAGATATTGTGTGTCAGCCTTTCCTGCTCTAGAAGGAAGCAGAAGTTACATTAAGTATTGCTAAGATATCTTGAAGACAGTTCCTCAGAAGACAACACAACATGATGTTGGCTATCTTAGCATGGGTTTGACTTCAGTAATGGACAAGAGAATGCAACAGATATTTTAAGTCTGTGTATTTGACTATATGGAGGTTAAAATCATATTAAAAGAAGCCATTGAAGCTCTTGGATTGAGAAAGATAAGAAAACCATGGAAATATTAATTTTAAAAGAAGAAAACAGCATGTGTGATGGGAGATGGCATTCTGTAAATATGTTTCTCATATTGGTTAATAAATAATGCAATATTAGCAAATAGGAAGGCAAGATAGGTAGGACAAGGAGACAAGGAGGATTCTGGGAGAGGAGAAATGAATCAAGATATAGTTTGTGAGAGGATAAGAGGTCCGGACTCTCTCTGGTAAGAACACATGGAAACACTTAGATTGATAGAAATGGGTTAATATTAAAGACAGAGATAGCCAATAAGAAAGTCTAGTAACAGGCCAACAGCTCTATATCTAAAATTGCATCTCTGTGTGTTATTTCGGGCTGATATGGCAATGGGACCAGGCAGGTGGGAAAGTGTGCATAACATATGCAGAATTTGAAAACAAGGGTATTATGAAAATTTGGGTATGGATTATAATCAGAATGCAAATTAAGCATGAATGAAACTGTGAAAGAGTAGACAATAAAAATGTGTATACATTTATGTGATGTACAAATATCACATTTAAATAGTCAACAAAGTAAAATTCAGCAAAACAAACTGCAGATGAGGTAATGTTTTATAAAACTTATAAAATTTTTATTAAAATGTGATCATGATTCTCAAAGAGAAAAAGGAATTACATATAAAACACACAAGATATTATAAAACAAATTAAAGATAAAACAGAGGATATTATCTAGCATATATGTCTTTTAAAACTTACATATAAAATTCAAGAAGGAAGAACTATAAACTGAATAAAATGCTATTTTATCATAGATTGGATGTTATACAATGCCAAGAAAACATTGATGATTAAGAAATGTGGTCCTAACAAGGCAGTGTTATTGCACATATTTAATCCCAGTACTCAGGAGGCAGAGGCAGGTGTATCGTGTGAGATTAAAGCCATCCTGTTCTAAGAAGCATGTTTCAGGACAGCCAAAACTGTTTCACAGAGAAACCTGTCTCAAAAACCATAAAAAGGGGGAAAGTAAAAGTAAATGTGTTCCTGAAGTAGTCACCCTGAGCCCAAGAATGCTAGTGAGAGGTGTGCAAATTGGAACTAAGAGACACTAGCTGAACTTTGTCTGGAATTACAAACCATGAAAGTTAAATAAATATAACATCGGTTATATTTTGATTTGGGGTGATAAAATGAACCCCATTTGTCTACAATTGAGGAGAAATCACAAATTAAAAGTATTCTTTGAGTACTGGAGAGAATTTTCCCATTATTATGAAATGTTAAAGAATTCAGATTGAATAGCAAACTTTCAGAGGTAGTAGAAAAAAAGAATACCAGAATTAAGAAGTCTTCTGCTCCAACAAAAATTTGGAGCAAAATAGAAAATCCTTAATCACCCCACTGATAGATTTGCTTAATTATTGATTATAAAATTATCTTTATGGTTGGTTCATCATTATTATTAAAAAGAAGTTGGAAGATGTTTACAGGTTGGCTGTTTGGCTCCTGGATGACTTTATTTCAGGGTGATTATACAACAAGGACCCTTTCACCACAGAATTCTCCTATGTGCTCTCATTTGAGTGAACCTGCTTCTTTACTTTCAAGGACAGTGGAGTATGAGATGTGAAAAGCCACTCTATAAACTCTGCCATCTTCAGAGAGATAAGGAAGTCAGGTAACCTCCATCTTCTTGGTCCACATGACTTTAATGCTTGCACTGAGAAAGCAGAGGGAAGTAGATGTTTGAGCTTATTGACCAGCCAGCCTACTGTGGTCACTTGGTGAGTTTTAAGCCAATGACAGACCCTGTCTCAAAGGATGTACATAGCCTTTTTTAGAATTTTACACAACATGATCCTTTATTACTTACTATGTCTTCTTATGTACACATTCATGAAAATACATACAGACACAGAAAAATACAACAGGATGGGGAGGAAGGTTCAGAAATTGGAGCACTGTAGGCTAGGGTCAGGTATTGGTGCCATGATGAAGAGTGTCAGAAATGAGATTCGTGATGACAGACTTCAAGGCTAGGGTCAAAGTGGTAAGTGTTGCTGGTGTGCAGTGGAACACACTAAGTGCTTTGAATTATGATTGACATAACCAGGACACTCCTTTTTTAAGCAACCTGTCTCTGGGTCTTTTACAAAATAAATTGAACTTGGACACTAAAAATGAACAGGAAGTCAGATAAGGCTCATTTTGAATCCTGTTAGTAGATTATTAATCAAGGCATTATTCCATAGTAGAGATCCAAGGGAATTAAATGATTTGAGAACTGTTTTAAGATAATAACAAATGAAAAGGAGATTGAGAAAGAAGAGAAGAAGAAAACTAGGTAAGAAGAGAATATTCTCCCTTGTGGAGCTAGAAAGAGAAGTGCTCCAAAGAGAAAGTGCTCCAAAAGTGCTCCAAAGTCATTGTCATTGATGAGTCAAATAGTACACCAACTGAAATATAAACACCAGCGGATGCCCTATACAAAGTGAACTATAGCATTACTAGGTTGTCTGACTTTGAGATCAGGTAACCTTACTAGGCCTTCCTTCATCTGTAATACATAACTTGCTTTCTGTACTCAAGTTCTTTGTAAGAGGGAGTTTAAATAATTGTTGTATTCTTGTTCTTCAAAATCAGCTGCAAATGTGTCCTAAGATTAAAAACTCACTTGGAAGCAAGTGATCTTCCTACCTAGACAGGACTTTCTCTTTTATTGTTCTCTTCTGAAATTCACCAATATTCCACTGGATGCATTTTGCTGCTCCCCATAGAGGTAATAAGAATACTACTCATGTCCTGAATCCTTTTTCTGCTAAGAACTTGGGTATTTCTAGTGTCCTGTCCACACATTCTTGCATGTCTTTACTTCACTCTCCTACCTGAATCAATAGAAATAAAGGGCAGTTGATGTAATTAAGGAAGCAGTTATCTATTTATGTTTCCTGAAAACCTGTAGAATTAGGCTCACAAGCTATGTGATCACAAGGAGAAAGCATGAAGTCCTATATCTAATACTTGGGAGTTCAGGAGTCCCACTATGTCCCACTTTGCTTAGAGCATATCCTCAAATATGAAATAGAATCAATGAATTCCTCCTCACAGTGCTCATGGGAAGATAAAGTGAGACAGTAAATGCTAAGTGCTCAGCACAGTGCCTGGCACATGGTAAATGCTTCATAAATGTTAACTGCTGCCAATAAAAATGATGACTGCAATTTCAAATCTGGCCTGTGAAAGGTGGGGATCAGAAAAGCATGAAGGTTCTTGGAAAGTGGAATAACTGGGCAATCATAGAGGCAACTGAGGAGAGGGATCCATTTTTACTGACACAGAGATAGCTCAAAGAGCAGAAATTTCTCAATGCAACCATAGGAGAGATTTGGGTAGAATTCTGCAGCTTTGGTGCAGAATTCCTGGTAAGAAACTAGCCTTTGCTAAGTTAGTAAGCCCTTTCTATATAGCTAGACTCTCCCATTGGAGTCCATACCATATTTACAGGTCAGCTGCAGTGCCCAGGATTCTCTCACAATGTGATCTAGAAGTGGTTCTAATTTAGTCCTCTTCCCTTTCTCCTCCTTTTTCTCTCCACATTGTTCAAGTGCTAATAATAATAATTCAATTTAATAGCATCCATCCTCACAGAGTACTCAAGCCCATCCGGTCCTCAAGGACACCTAACCCTTCCTGAGCTCACCTCTCAGATTCTTTATCACACTTGAAGCACATCATAAACCACATCTTCCCCAGACCTTGTCATAAAGGGTGAGACCGACATTGCAAGAATGAAGTCAGGAAAATACAACCTTGAACTGTTTTATTTCCTCTCCTCTCTGCCCTTCTCCTCCCCCTTGTCTTTTCCTCATTTCTTTGACTAGTACTTTTTCTTAGCAGCCAGAAAGAGAAAGGGGTTGGGAGATAGCTTAAACTCTCACTCCCAAAAGGGATATCCTGTAATGGTTCGCTTTCTGTTTGGCAATTGAAGCCCGATTTCATATAAATGGTACTCAGCATTGATAGCGGCATCAACAGCCATTAATTTGCTAATAGAAATTGCTTTTTGATGATTCAGGTCAGGATGAGGGCTTCTAGTTTGTGGATAAAGGAAATGAAACACAAAATGCTAAATGTCTTTTACACAGAAAAGAGGCAAGATAAGGACCTCCTTACCTGGTATTTAGCTCTATGAAATTTTAGTTGTGAAATATGGGGAAAAGCTACAGAATGGAAGTTTGTGAAAATCCAAAATAATTAAAATAAAATTGTCTCAGTTAGATATACTCATTCATTTACTTTCATCTGATTTCCCATAATCCTGTAAGATGTCTTCAGTTTTAAGTAACAAATTTTAACAACTTTGTATGTTTAACTCCAAGTAAAATAAAAAGAAATGACATCTAAAATTACTAATATTACTAAGAAAAATATAATAATAATAGATACAAAATATTAAGAATAAATTTTACAGTATAGATTCTTGCTGAATCTTTATTTTTGATATTTAGACCTTTAATTTTGCAATCTTGTATGCCAGAATATGAACTTCAAGAAATGATACCATATAAGTAAGTTCACATACTGTGTTAAATGCTAAGAGGTAATACCACCTATACATGTATATCTGTTCACTCCAATCGCTTGAAAAACACAAGGATAGTACACATAACATGATATAGCTATGAAATTATGGGTAAATGCACAGTGAAGATTTAAAGAAAAGTAAAATAGAAAAGAATTTATACTGAAACTTGGAAAATTATAGAAACTGTCAGAACAGGAGGTCTAAATTAAGCCTGACTGATAGCCTAGGAAAGAGGACTAGGCCACAACTGGCAGTATTTATCACTAGCTACCATATGGTAATCAAGACTTTACTCCAAGAATCTCCACAATCCTTTATTTTTAACTTAGGACTACTTTGTAATACATGTATAAGTACCTACAGAATCTTTAATATATTACAGTAGTATTTATTGTGTCCTAGATCATACTCCATTAGAGCACAGAGAACCCTTTATGACAAAGTCAATATGGTAGTCAGGTCATATTTGTGAATGATCCAATCAGTTTTTCCATTTTTTGTGCAACCAGAAAAGACCCATCAAAAGAATAATATAATCACATGTTGAAGTTACAACTGAGAAACCAGGTTGTGAAGATAGTCTATGAGAATGAGGTACAATCTACCAAGATATATCAATTAGTGCATGGTATTGTATGTAGTAGCCAGAGTTGTAGAATCGACTCTGCTTTTCATCAGTTACAGCAGCTCACCTGGGAAATTTATATGTCTCATTTCTAAAATTTAGCGTTCTAGGCTCTCAAAGGCCCTTGTTCCAAAAAAGAGAAAACGCCTCATGGCAGATTTTTCCCATGTCTAATTAAATACTAGCAATCATTCTGAACCCACCACTCCATATTCATTGTTCTTATTGACTACTAACCAAACGTAAGTGACTCTGGTCACCAGAATGAAGTAGAATGCTGATGCACAATGCAGCCAAAGGAGAATGTTTGTGGCCATAGTCACTCCTTGAGCATTGGCTGATATCAAAGATTAAATTGTGAGACATGTTGATTTCATTCTTAAACCTAGCTATAAATGGAGCTCTATTCCATTTCACCAGGCTTTGTATCTCCATGGAAAAGGCTCATCCATGACTTGGGAGTGTTTTTATTCTTATTATGCAAAGTGCAGCCATGGAATTAATTAAGGTGAGTAGATTATGATGGGAGAGCTAGCCCATAAACAATAATGGTAACTGGCCAACAGGATTGTATCAAATACAGAGTCTCTGAGTGTTATTTGGGGCTCACGTGGCAGCGGGACCATGGCGGCAGGACCGGCGGCAGCAGGCGGGAAAAACCTCCTGTAACAGATGTGGTTTTCAATTCCGATGTCTGTCTTTTAGCATATTCACTTATCCAGATATTAGAGATGTTGACAAACAACCGTACTAGGTACAGGTCTCTCCTAAAATATTCTTCTGTGAAAAAAATGTTACCTTACTCAGGACCCCATCACTTCTCACCCCACAGCACCCTCCTTTAAATTTGGGTTAAGGCTAAACTTAGGAACAAAGAAAGAGGTGATTTTCCCAGTGAACTGGGAATGGCAAGAAAGTAAGAGTGGTCTCTGTGCACGAACAAATTTCCACTGTTAGTTGCCCGTTCAGAAGCAGTACCATGCATGTGTATAGCTATCACTTGCATATGTACATAGAGTGCTCATATACACATTATTCACACATGTTCCTGTTTTTCCTACACTCATACTAGTGTTCATTACTGCACTTCTGCTTTCTCTGGCTTGTCAAGATGAACTAATATAGTGCTTCTACAAGTGCCTGAAATGACATCTTTGGTGATAATTGCATTAATTTGGAAGCTCTGAAGGTTGAGATGGAATTTGTTCAGGACCCCTGGTGTGGATCTGAGGTGCATTGTTCCACAAGGAAGAAGGCACCCTATAATCACAGTGAAAGCAGAAGGGCAGCAAAATAATATTGTTTAGAAACTGCTCAAAGTAATAGCCACTGTGTCAGCTGCCTTGTCAGCCTTTCTGCCAGCAATAAAATGTTGTAGGGGGATAAAAAATATCTGTAAAAAGCAAGATAATTAAAACATTTGGATGAGGCAAGGACAGGGCCCTGAGGAACCAAAGCAAAAAGCTTTCTTTTTTAACAAAGGAAGTGATTCAGAAATTGATGTGGTCAGTACTCAGGATGGTTTGGTGTGCTATATGGAGAGCGTCTATGGTTCATGAATGCCTAAACTGCATGGTTCAGTGAGCAGTAATCATTTGAACTAGTCTTTAGTTTCTAAATATTAGGGAGATTGGGAAATAAATTTTTTTTCTACTCACGTGGGTGTCAAATTACACTCAGGTTCATATGGAAGTAATCTTAAACACTGGTATGAAAAAGACCAATGGATAAGAATTAAAGTGAATATGTAGCAATCAGCTATTTCTATGGATCTTCTGACATCACAGACAGGAGCAAACTAGGAGGTCCAGGAGCTTAGTGATTATGGCGTCAAAAGCATTTGCTTAGTTCCCATACAAGCCTTTTTATTAAAAAAAGTATTATTACTTTTTTCTTATTTTACATATCCATCTCAGTTTCCTCTCCCTCCTATCCTCCCATGTCCTCCATGCCTTCCTCCCATGCCATTCCCCACCCACTCCACAGGGAGGGTGACACCTTCCAGAAGGGATCATCAAAACCTGTCAAATAATTTGGACTAGGGTCTAGGCCCTCCCTCCTGATTCTAGGCTATGGGAATGTCCCTACATAGGGGATGTGCTCCTAAAGTTTTTTTGTGCACAAAGAATACATCCTGGTTCTACTGTCAAAGGTCCCGTAGACTGCCCAGGCCTTCTAATTGGGACCCACGTTCAGGGGGACTGAGTTGGTCCAATGCTGGTTTCCCAACTATCAGTGTAGGGTCCATGATCTCCCTCTTGTTCAGGTCAGCTGTCTCTGTGGATTTCTGTATCCTGGTGTTGACCCTTTTGCTTATTACTCTTCCCTCCCTTAAACTGGATTCCAGAAGTTCAGCTCAGTGGTTAGTTGTGGTGTCAGCATCTGCAACAGGTACTAGATAAAGTTTCTAGTTAGTTTTCAATCTCATTACCAGAAAAGTTCATTTAGAGTAGCTTCTTCACTGTTGCTCAGATTGTTAGTTGGGGTCATCCCTGTAGGTCTCTGGACATTTCTCTATAGTCAGTTTTCTCTTCACACCTATAATGGCTCCGTCTATTATGTTATCTCTTCTTGTTCTTGTCTATTAATCCCCTGACTTAATCTTCCTAGTCCCACATGTTCTTCTCTCATTCTCTTCTTTTTCTCCCAATTTCCTCCCCACTCACTACTCCCCTACTCCCAATATGCTCAGGAGATCCTTTCCCTTTCCCCTTCTGTGAGGGATCGTGTATGAATCTCTTAGGTTCCTCCTTGTATCCTAGTTTCTCTGGCAATGTGAATTGTAGGCTGGTGATCCTTTGCACTATGTCTAAAATCCATATATGAGTGAGTACATTCCATGCTCTTCTTTTTGTGACTGGGTTACCTCACTCAGGATGGTTTCTTCAAGTTCCATCCATATGCCTACCAATTTCAAGATTCCATCTTTTTGTTTTGTTATTTTTGTTTTGTTTTGTTTTTCGCGCTGAGTAGTATTCCATTGTGTAAATGTGCCTCATCTTCTTTATCGTTTCTTCTGTTGAGGGGTGTCTAGGTTCCTTCCAGGTTCTTGCTATTACAAATAATGCTGCTATTAATATAGTTGAACAGATGTTTTGTTGCATGGGTGTGGATCATTTGGGTATATGCCTAAGAGTGGGATTGCCAGGTCCTGTGGTAGACTGATTCCCATTTTCCTGTGGAACCATCATACAGATCTCCAAAATGGCTGTAAAAGTTCATACTGCCACCAGCCATGTAGGAGTGTTCCCTTTTCTCCATATCCTCTCCAGCAAGTTGTCATTGGTGTTCCTTGTTTTAGCCACTCTGGCAGGAGTAAGATGGTATCTAAGACTTGTTTTGATTTGCATTTCACTAATGGCTAAGATTTGAGCACTTTCTTAAGTGTCTTTCAGCCATTTTGAATTCCTGTATTGAGAATTCTCTATTCAATTCTGTACTCCACTTTTTCAATTGGGTTATTTTGGTTTTTGGTGACTAGTTTCTGTCTCTAAAATCTATCACGTATTCTGCTATATCTTTTATAGACTAACCTTTGTTTATGTTATAAATACAGGTATTCTGAAAGCGTTGGAAGAGGGACAGATATAAGAGAGACAGAGAGAGTCAATATTGGAAACTGGAATTCAGTGGATACAAGTAAAAATTGTTAGACAGCAACTTAATTAAAAAAAAGTGATTTTGAAAACAGGATAGGGCTTCTCACCATGATTGACTGTGATCAGTAAGTATAAAATACATAAATGTTTGCTTTGCCCACCCCACCCCCACAAAAAAAGAAAAGGAAAAGAAAAAAGGGGCAGGGATTGCTAAACTCTAGGACTGTCCTTAAAGAATTATCCCATTTTTAGTGATAAAAGATTTCTGTGGCTGCTCATTATATATATATATATATATATATATATATATATATATATATATATTTCAAATATTATTCTTGGAATGACTAATTTATTGAGAATATAGGAGAGGGAAGGTGAGAGAAAGGTACAGCTTCCAGGTGTAGAATTGAGCTATTGACTACATGAGGAAACCAACCCTGTAATCAACAACTTCTTGATGTAAAAATTATTGAAATACCTCTATACATCTAATTCATGTTTAAAAACCTATATCAAGAATATTCCAAAATATATTCATTCAAACTTGGAGTCAAATAAACTTATGAATCCAAATTCTAAACTAAATCAATAATTCAAATAAACAATATGAACACTAAACAACACAAGTAGTAATAAATATAACAGAATAACTGCACTGGCTTCTAAGATAAATAAGATTTTAATCTTTTGTTAGACTTCCTTTAGAATGGTAAGATTGTTTAAAATGCAATTATATCATCATTGTCATTTGTAGAAAAATTATGAGGCAAAATATAAACAAAGAGTATTAGATCAAAACTAGAGAAAAATTATGATCTCAAAAGTATGAAAATAAAAAGTTAGATAAGTAAATGAAATGTAACAAATGTGACAGAATAATATAATAGGAGAGAAAGTTAGTGATTTGGAAAATAACACAGAAAAAGACATCCAGAAACTGAATAAGCAGAAACTTTACATCAATTTTTATGGACAACGAGTTGAGAAATACAAATTCATAACTGACTCATTTTTATGAGTCCAAAAAATAAAAAAAAATAAAAAATACACTATAAATAACAGTTGTGAATAGTAATATTTTCTCTAAGTTTAAAAGTCACAAAATTTAAAGTTGCCTATAGGAAAAATGTAATTTTCATGAAAAAAAGAGAGTTTATATTGTAGTCACCTTTATCCAATGGAAGTCTAAACAAGAGTGTCAAAAAATACAAGATTTATTTTATTTATTTAAAATTGGTAAGTATATCTTTCCTTTCCCCAGTGTGTGTACTACAAAGCAGTATAATGTTTTCACTCTAGTGACATAACTTTATATAGACATTTAAGTTAGAGTTTCAAAAACACAAAAATAAAGATAATATAATTTATTAGCATACATTTGCCAAAATAATTATTCAAGACCATACTCTTGAAAAGCAACAAGAGCCAGGGTTAAGCTTAGGAACAAAATTAATTGGTGTCTTACTTAGGGTTTCTATTGCTGTGAAGAGACACCATGACTATGCAACTTTTATGAAGGAAAACATTTAATTGTAAATATCTTATAGTACAGAGATTTACTCCAGTATCATTATGGTAGGTTGCATACAAACAGATATATTGCTGGAGAAGGAGCAGAGGAATCTACATCTTTATCAGCAGGCAACAGGAAGTGAACTGTCTACCGCTGAACACAGCCTGGGAAAAGGAGGCCTCAAAGTCCACCCTCAGAATAATGCACTTCTTCCAATGAGGCCATGCTTACTCTAATAATGGCATATATCCTAATAGTGCCACTCCATAGGAGCTTAGGGGAGCCAATTACATTCAAATTACCACAATTAATAAATCAACAATTGTGATATTCTATGAAAAATATACTAAATTTTGTTTACATATTGTATAATAATAATAATAATAATAATAATAATAATAATAATAATAATAGTAGAAAGAAATGTCAGAAATGGTTGGGAGTATAAACATAATCAAAGTACATAACATATGGGTATGAAAATGCCATATTGAAAACTATTATTTTATACAACATATTCACATTAATATAAAGTGAGTAGAAATCCCTTTTTACAGATGGAGTAATGGCAATAATATATTTTCAGTATTATTTGAACTTCATTTTTAATTTGAAAGGAATTGAGTATTATACATTGAAAGTGAGTCTTCAATATCCCACTTTTTCAATAAATAGGTCATCCAGAAAAAATTAAACAGATAATTGCTGGATCTGATCAGCATAATAAAGCAAAAAAACAAAAAAAAAACCTAACAGATATTTATAGAACATTTCACCCATCCACAAAAGAATATACCCTATCTTAGCAGCTCAAGTTTCTGTCTCCAAAATTGACCACTTACACACATATAAGCAACATCTCAATAGACACAAGAAAATTGAAACAACCCACTAAAGTCTCTCTGACCACCAACTGGATATCAACAAAACCAGAAACAACAGAAAACTTACAACCTCATGGAGACTGAGAAAATCAATACTGAATGAAAAATAAGTCAACAGAGAAATTAAGAAAGAAATTAAAGACTTTCTATAATAGAATGAAAATGAATATATAATATACTCACATTTATGGCACACCAATGTAGAAATTTCTACATTACAAATTCATAGTACTAAGTGCACAGATTAAAAATATTGAAAAGATCTCATACTAGTAATATTATTAAATGAATAAAAGCTCTAGAACTAAGAAAAAAATTTATATAGAAACACACAAACACACACAGACAGACAGACACACACACATACACACACACAAAATGAAACATTATAGGACCTATCATAAGTAATAAATTGGACCTCATTAAACTGAAAATTTTTCTTTGCAGAAAAGCCATTATCTTTCAGACAAAGCAGCAACTTACAGAATGAAAAAAAGATTTTCACCAACTCTGCATCTGCTAGTGGGCTAATAGCCAAAATATTTTTTTAAAAACTTAGAAATCTAGACATCAGAAAATGAATAATGTAATTTAAAAATTGGATGCAACTCTAAATAAGAACAACCAAAACTTCAAAATAAGAAATTCAAAGGGTGGAAAAACATGATGATGGCTCTCTCACTCTCTCTCTCTCTCTCTCTCTATATATATATATATATATATATATATGTGTGTGTGTGTGTGTGTGTGTGTGTGTGTGTGTGTGTGTGTGTGTATGCATGATGTGTACATACAAACGCACAGGTTTTTCTTATCAGTTGATGAATAAAACACTGTTTGGCCAATGAGGCAGGAAGACAGGCAGGACGAGGATAAGGATAATTCTGAGAAAGTCTGAGAATGAGACAAGATTACATGTAGTCTCTGTAAGAGTTACAGGTCGAGGCATTCTCTGATAAGCCAACACCTTGTGGAAAGACATAGATGTATAGAAATGGGTTAATAATTAACACAAAGCTAGTAAATAAGAAGTTCTAGCCATCACCCAAAGTTTGATAATTAATATAAGTTTATTTGGGGCTGAGAAGGGCAATGGGACCTGGTAGGACAAAGAAAATACCTGCAACATAAACATGTAAAGAAATGTTCACTAACATTTTGTCGTCAGAGTAATACAAATAAAAACTGCTTTGAGATTTGATTTTACAGCTCTCAGGATGGCCAAGATCAAGAAATCAAATGACAGTTCATGCTGTCTGTGTTGTGGAATAAGTGGAATATTTATCCATTACTTTGCAGACTGCATTTTTTAATAGCCACTATGAAAATTGTTGTAGCAATTCTTCAGGAAGCAGGAAATTAATGTTCCTCAAGATCTGTCTATACAACTCTTAAGCATATACCAAAGGAAAATTAATCCTATTACAGAGACAATTCCTCAGCCATGATTATTACTGATACATATAATAATAATAATGATAATAATAATGATAATAATAATAATAAACATCTAGTTGGTCCTCCACTGATAAATGGATACAGAAAAGTTGGAAGATTTGCACAGTGGAATATTACTGATATCAAATAATTTGATTGTCAGATTAATCAATTGAACTATGAATAAAACATTTTGAATTAAGAAATTCAGACAGAGAAAAATAAGTACTATAAGCATTCACTTACCTGATGATATTAGCTATTTTAAGAATGATACCCAAGCTACAATCTTTAAAACCAGAGAGGTTAGGTATAGAATTAAGGATTGGGATATTGTGTAAAATAGATAGTGACAGATTTATGGAGAACAATGGGAACAGGAAGATCAAGTGTAGCTGGGAAGGACAGAAACAGACGATTAAGGAAGGGAATATGGGAAGAGACAGCTAAAATGAAGGAGCATTATAGAATTAGTGTGGAAATTTAATATAGTAGATGCTTCCTAAAAATATGCATATATAAAGGTGATACAAATGAAGTGGGCAAATAATGGGGAGACTGAACCCCAATTGGCCATCACTTGTCATCTAATGAAGCTTCCAATACTAGCATCAGTTTACATCTAATAGAATTATTGACCAAAATTGTCTGATGGGAATCTTCAAACTACCCAGACACAGCTACATAAGTCATTGAACGTGGAGAGGGCAAGCTAGTTCATACATAGAGCCTTCAAACCTATATAATATTGTCTGTGACAATGGTTTGATACTGGTTTTAAATCTATGGGTCACAAAAGTTTTTAGAAGTCAAAGAACCCTTTCACAGAGGTTACATATCAGATATCCAGTATATCCAGAAATAAACATTACAATTATTAAAAGTAAGACAATTACAGTTATGAAGTAGAAATAAAAAAATTTTATGATTGGTGGTCTCTACAACATGAAGAAATGTGTTAAAGGAGCACACCATTGTTGAGAACCATGGTTCTATAGTATAGGAAGTCTGTACAATACCAAATGAGAAAAGGATACATTTTCCCAGCCACAAACACTACGATCTACAATGATGTCCTGCTTGTACAATGTACTAGGACAATGATGGTACAAAGCTTTTGTGAGTAAACAACCAATATACAATTAGACTGAAGACCTACTCATGTGATTGAACCTATATCTGACACTGCTTGGGTAGCCAAGAACTAGAGACAAGCCAGCCCATAGACCCAAGGTAAAACCAAATACTACTGTTCTAAACAAACAGAAACAATATAGCAACAAAGTAACTCCTAATGATTTTCTGATACAAGAATACTGCGACACACAGCCTGGTGTTAGACAAAGAATGAGAGACCCTGGAACACTCAGCCTTAAATGGAATTTCTCCTTCCAGATTTTATACTCGAGGTTTGTGAACCCTGTGGAAAAGGAGAGGAAAAATTGCCTGAGCCAGTGGGGATGTAGGATACCAAGAAAAAATGTTCTCTAAATTAACATGATTGATGCGCATATGAACTCACAGAGATGGAGATACTATTCACACAGCCTTGGAGTGACTACACCAAATGGTATCCTAGAACTGAAAGGAGAAATGGACACATGCCCCCTCCATTCCTAACCCAGAAGTTATCCCCAAATGGATAACCACTTACTAATGAAAATCTTCTTGTCTTTAAAGTAGTCTATCTGGTGAAACAAACTACTTTTAAGGGTAGGATGTATGCCCAGTATTAAGTGGCCATCAGAAAACTAATTCAACATCTTCAGTGGAGGCCTCATACAATCTTGTGAGAACATTTCTTTCCCTATTATTTAAAAATTATCATATTTTTACTTTTATTATATATGTATATTCATATACACACAGACATATATATATACTCCACATATATATTGTGGCTTCAAGATTGGAAATTGTAAGATTTCTGAATGTGAGAATGAGTGGGTCTCTGGATCTATACGTTTCTTGTGCCTTTTCTTGTGTTCTTTTCCTTCTGTTTTTTTTTTCTTTGTCCTGTTCCAGCGTGTTTGCTTTTGTTTTGTCTTATTATATTATTGTTATCCCTTAAAAGCCTGTTTATTATGTAATGAGAGCAAAGAAGGGGATGGATATAGGCAGGAAGATGAGGGGGAACTGCAAGGAATTGTGGGAGAGGAAAGTATAATCAGGATACATTATATGAGAGCAACAGCTATTTTTAATTAAAGAAAAAAATATAGACTAATTAGATATTACCAAGTTCGAAGCTTTTGCTCTGAGCAAAATTACAATATTGTGGTGGGTTGAATGAGAATGGATCCTGTAGATTTGTATGCTTGGATACTTGTTTACCAACAGATAGAACTGTTTGAGAAATATTAGTGATTCAGCCTTGTTGGAGGAGCTCTGTCATTGGGGATGACTTTCAAATATTTCACACCATTCCCAGTATATCTATCTTTTCTTCCTGTTGCAGATCAAGATGATGCGCTCTCAGCTGCTGTCCCAGCTTTTCCTGATGCCACACCTTTGCTCTGCCATCACAGACTCCAACCCTCTGAAATCATAAGTCAAATTAAACACTTCATTTTGCAGGTTGCCTTAGTCATGGTGAATGATGCAGTGATAGAAAAGTAACTAAGACAAACATTAATTAATGACTGGGTTAAAATATTGTTAATTCCCATATGTGAAGAGAATTTTCATTTAATTTTTATGAAGAACTATGAATAATTGATAATAATAAAAGAAGCCACCCAAATAAAAACTGAACAAACAAGCCACAACTAGTCCCTTTGTCTGGGAGAATTTACAAAAAGCAGGCAACTCATCATTTTTAACAATCCAAGAGTATAATCACTTCCTTGGTGTCTTTACTATCATTTCTCTTTGCAGGATCTTTTCTTTTTCCCTCCCACCATACATACATGCATATTTAGATATAGTATAATTGAACGTTTCCCTGACATCAAATTTTTTTAAAAGTCAACTTATATTTACTATATCACCCAATTGTCTGCATCAACGCATTCAACTTAGAAAAATAAAAATGCATGAATGCTCATAGCAGCAATATTTATAATTACTGAAAAGCTGGGATAAGCTCAAATGTCCTTTAATAACTGGAAGAAGTAACACGCTCTGATAGACCATTGATCTTGCAACAGCCCGGGCACATCTCCAAGGCATCAAGCTGAATGGAGTAAACCAGTCTCAAAAGGTTATTTGCTATATTATTTCATTGATGTGACATTCTAAAATAGAAAAGAACATAGCGACAAAGGCCCCAAGGGTTACACTATTCTGGAAGACGTGACTCTGCATGGGTAGCAGGAGTCTTAGAAAGACATATGCACCCTTTACACAGCTACAGTGACAGCACAAACTAGAAAGAGTCATGGAGCTGAATATTGAAAATAATCCTGATTTATACTATTCCATTTTTTAATGCCTAAGAATTGAACAATCTTTACAGAATGGAATCCTGTGTTGAGGAACAATATAACTATAACAAGAAGGACATCAGTAAACACCAATACTTTTGTTTTTGGAAAAAAGAAATATACAAACTTAGAATAATATTTATTGCATGAAAAAAGAGAAAACAGGTATAAAGATTACTGACAAGTAATTGAGACATAATTATATAAACAACGGGACATTTAAAGTGATTTAGACAAATCATAAAATATCACAATCTGGCCTTAAAATTTGTTTTAGTGAGTAATTTTGATACTGTGAATAAGAAAACCTATTCATCAAAAATAAAAGAGCAAATAAAAAAAATCTCAGCAAACCAAAAAAATAATAATTTTTAAACTAATCAACCCTCTGAAAATTAACAGACCCAGATATTTTCAGGTGAACAAAGTTGTTAAAGTATTATAATGCAATAACTTTGATGCTTAGGGCCCTAAAAACATGATTCTATTCTTCTTATTTGTGAGGTGGCACAAATTCAAGAAGACAGAACAACACAGACAGTAAGACAGACATCAAGTGCTGCCTCTGCTTATTACACAGCAATGCCAGATTTTCAGTAAGTCTGAAGCTGGTCCCCCCTCCCTTTCCTGTGAAAGGGCCTGAGCATCTTGTGCACACATGGGCAGGTTTGGTGAATATTTCCCAAATGGATGCACTAGCTAGAACTGAGAGCTAAGAACTTAACAGGGATTTGTAGCACAAGACATCAGGTAAGGGGGCCTCTTAAAGATCCTGTTATAAAGACCATAGGCAAAATCATGATTTTCTTCTGAGTTCATAATTTTAAAATTAAGAAATGTTCATGATCTATGAATGGGCAAGACAGGAAACAGTTCATTGTTCCTGCTGCATGAACCAATGATAAATTATGAATATGTGAAGATCTAGGTTTCAAACTCAAATTGTGAACATGAATAACACATGTGTGCTTATATGAAATTTGCTTCAAACCTTCATCAAAGAACAAACCACGATGTTATGAAGCACAAGATCCAGATTAACAGCTTTGTGGCCAAGCAAATGAGAATCCTGCAAATTTAATTCCAGAAAGTTAATGGATGTTTTCTGTGAAAATTGACACCAACATGTATTTAAACACCTGGTCCTCAGCTAGGGGCACCTATTTTGCACATTGAGGAGCCCAGATGGATGAATTGGATCTCAGAAAGGTAGGGTAAATTGTGTGCTTTGTATGTCCAAAGGCTTTTGGTTTCCTTTGCTTCCTGGTCCCTGAAAGGTAAACAGCTTCATGAACCTGCTGTCTCAGTGTACCTGTCCAGAAAACCATACTTTCACCACCATACTGGACTATGTATTCTTAAACCATGAGAGAAAATAAAACAGAGTTTCTTCCATGCTTTTCATTTTGTCAAACATCCACCAACTGCACTGAGATAAATAACTAATGCCGAATCCAGTTGAAAACCTATGAATGTTAGTGTGATGAGGAGAGTGGCAATCTCTGAAGAAGATAACTGGGTGCCATTTAAGTCTTTAAAAGCCTTTCCAAAAGAGAAGCCAGAACTAATTTCCTGCAGTTCCTACCTGAGTTCTCAGATATCAGATAACATCCTGAGGAAAAGATGCAATAGTTTCAGGGTCAGATAAGTTCCTGTGTAAGCCCAGCCAACTTCCACTCTGAATGGGGGGGGGATGTCTTTGTGCTCAGTTCTATTTCCCATCCAGAGATCTTTGTGGACAGCAGGAAGTCATTCCAAGATTACTGGGTTACATCACCAGGCATGTTCCATAAAGTCTTCTGAGCTATTCTGTGGTCATAGCTGTTGATCATGTGATGAAATACCCACAAACATGGTCGAAATTGATGTCTGTGATTCTCTCACTGGTATCTCAAACTCTAATCTGTTAAGACAGGGAAGAAATGGTGTTTGGTGGCATAGTACAGATGTTGATACAGCCTATGGCAAATGGTGTACCCATGTGGAAAGAAGAGTTACATCTCCAAAGGAGAAACAAAGAGTTGGAACCAATGACATAATCAGAGTAGACTCACCTGTGCCCCCCAAAGGCACTATCTCTTAAATGGCTCATGGCCTGCTAATTCCATACTGAGAACCTTATTCTCAACATTAACTTTTGCTGAATACACTTAAAAGCCTCTCAACAGTACCACAGCAAGCATGTAACAACACAACCAAGGTAATAGAATTTGCCGTCTACACCAGGCTGGGATAGAATTACTAAGCCCTTGGCTGTATACTTATTATTATTTGACAACTGTCTATCATTAATTACATAGTCCTATGGTATGCAATTTCAAGTCACACAGGTAAGTGTTCACTGTGAACTTGCATCCTATGGTTCCCCGCCCAGCAGTAACAAAGACAATGACAGATTCATAAAGCAATGTTTAGTTGGCATTAATTCTGTACTTTTACACTCTGATGCCAGGGAATCACTGTTTAGTTATATCTTACTCAATGATAATGCTAACATCACTTGGCATGGTTACTGGTCCTGTGGCAGGTTTTGGTTCAGCAGTATTCTAGGGAGGATGATACACATGATGAAGAAGATGGAATGCTCACACCTTGTAAATTAGAGCTTGTCACCTAGGAAGTTTTAGTTGGTGCTGAAGTGAGTATTCTCAGGTGGGTGTGGTAATAAGCAGTACACCTAGTAAAGGAAAACCCTGAACTCAGCAGGCCCAGTGTGCCACCACAATTCTATCATGCTGCCTCAGAGCCTACTCATCATAATTCTTTCTTCTCTGTGAATGCCTGGCTATTCTTAAGGCAGCAAATATTCCCTCCAGTGGGACCTGCTATACCTTCCTTAAGCAGACACCTGCTACTGATAAAATATATCTATCCACACTAGTCACCAGATAGCCATGCCCACTCCTACCACCATGATGGTATTGGGTGTGAAGTTACAAAAGAAATAGAGCAAATACCATTAATGATAGTCATGAGGTAATTCATATTCTATATTTCTAACTTAACTTTGAAGATTTTTATGCAGAATTACATACAATAGAGAAATTCATTGCAATAGTGATAATGTTTGTTTGAATAGTCTGATTGATAATTTGAATAGATTTTGGCTATATATTCCAGGTTAACCTTGACCCTATGATCTTACTGACACTGCCTTCAACATGCTGTCTACCCATTTCAATTATTAGATTTGTTTTTCTTTATTTGTTAAGAAACTTGGAGACTTTCATCTGTTGTGGAGAATTTGTACTGTGCTGTGATTGGTGTAATAAAAAACTGAATGGACAATAGCTAAGCAGGAGAGTATAGGCTGTACTTCTGGACAGAAAGGACACTCTGGGAAGAAGAAAGGTGGAGTCACCGTCCAGACATGAAGAAAGCAGAATGGGCAGTATGGAGAAAGGGTAATTACTTTTGAGAATGTATATAGGTTAAAATTATGGGATAAGATAGGTTGTAAGGAGTAGTTAGGAAAAAGCCTAAGCTAAGGTCAAACTTTTAAAATTAATAATAAGACTCCAGACATTATTTTTGGATTACTATAAAAATTACAACTCCACATGTGTTGCGGCATGTTGTTCCCGCCGGCCTCCTGGTCCTGCCGCCACGTGGGCCCTCTGCCGCGCCAGCCCCAAATAACACTCAGAGATTCTGTATTTGATACAATCCTGTTGGCCAATTACCATTATTGTTTATGGGCTAGCTCTGTCTTAATTATTAACCCATTTCTACTTATCTAAGTATTTCCACGTGGTCATCTTATCCCGGAGCTGCGGCAAGCGTCCTGCTTCTTCCCAGGCTACATCTCGACTTCTACTACTTCCTCTCTCCTCCTCCTGGTCTCCCAGCCCCGCCCATCTTGTTATCCCATTGGCCACAGTGCTTTATTAACCAGCATGAGAAACATATATACAGAATCACATCTCCCATCATCTCCTCTTTTCTGTCTAAAGTAAAAGAAGGAGTTTAACCTTAACATAGCAAAATATATCATATAACAGTTATCAAATAAGAATCACAGTTAACAATATTTAGTCCATTAACATTTTGTAAGACTTAAAGAAAATATCATCTATCCTATGTTTGTGAGTCTAAAGTCCTATAAGTAACTTATCTTTAATCCTAACTAAGGGAAACTATAATCATAACTAGCTGTCTTCAACTCCATCAAAGACCACAGAAAGATAATATATAAACTCTAGAAATGACAGAGACAACTCATTGCCTGGTCAGTCACCCAAAGTTCTTCTTAATGTTCCATCTTCAGCCCATAGGCCATAGTGTGTGTCCAGACTCCTCAACAAGGCAGGAAACTTTAAACTGTCCACCTGTAATGGCAGTTTGTCAGTCACTTTTCTCTGTGTCCTGTAGACTGTCTGGCTGTCAGGCAGCCTCTTCCATGAAGCAGAATCCTGTAGCAATGTCCATCTTGCATCAGCAGTCACCTATTTGTGGGTCATGCAGTCCAGTTTCTACAGCATAAAGTCAAACAGTCTAGAAGAGCAGTACCTTGTCCAAATGGCTAGTCTTGCCATATTAGAAGCAAACTTCATAACGAGTTTCTTCAGTGTCCATCTTCCTTTCTGATACAGGTGGTGTTACCAGGAGCAGTTGTGCCTCATTGTCAAGAAAAAACCTAAACCATTTTAAATGCCATATTCTGTAGGTCTTTGAAAGGTTTGAAGAATGCCTATTCATCTCAAATACATCTCTGCATATCTAGAAATCCTAACTAACTTAACTCCAAGTTTTGACTATCATAGGTAACTCTCTAATCTGTACTAAATTATACATTACATTTTCCAATGAGCTATATAAACACAATACCTAAACAAGAGGAGAAATATACATATTACAAAATTGACCTTAAATTGTGTCAATAAAAGAAAATCCATTCCAAAGAAAAGTATTCATATCTATACCATAATTCCCCTTTTACCTTTAAAAGATTGCTTGTAGTTATAGCCATTTATAACCAAGCCCATTTAAGTGAAAACAAACATTTATAAACAATATTTGGGAATTTGGGCGTCGTTCTTTCCAAACTACTTCCTGCTGGTAGAGGGCGCTGTCATGGGGGTCCAAAGAAGACATAGAAATCTTGGCTGTAGTCTACAAGGCTTTGTCTCAACTGCTTTGAATGTTGGATCATCTGGGGCATTGTTTCAGGGGTCTGGCTTGATCAAACCACCTAAGTCTGGAAAGAATCCATAGCTTTTCATTTTCTGTGGAAACAAAAATAGAAAACCTTTTCCCCAGTAACTTGTCCTTAAACTTAAATTTTGGAATCAAAGCATTTTTAAAATATATAAATTGAATTAATCCAGCAGCATTTCTTTTATCAATAGTTGTTATTTTCCCAGCAAGCAAATAATTTAAAGACAACAGAATCGCATATAGTATCCAAAATATCTCTGTGTTTCCCATCTTTACGTGGCTTTTTTATTACTCTATTTATTCTATTTCTATTTTTACATATTTTGAGACAGGGTTTCTCTGTGTAACTTTTATCTGTCCTGGAATTCACTGCATACCAGGTTTACTTTGAAATCACAGAGATCTGCTTGACTCTGTTTGCTGAGTGCTGGGATTCATGGCGTGTGCCATTACACCCATACATTCTATTTCCTTTTTTCTTCTTTAAACCATTGTATCCTGTTTCTTTTTCTCTCCCAAGCCAGCGTATTTTTTAAAACACAGTGTATACTTTCATTGCAGCTCCCTTACACACCAATGAATTGTTAGCAGAGCTCTTTAAAAGCAAGGCGGCTTTTTTGTCGCTTATGCTAATTTTGGAAACCTCCCTTAAAGGAGCCGCGCAAATCTCTGTCTACAGCAAAACAAATCCAACTGAGAAAATGCTGCTACCAAGAAGTCTTGCTAGTCTCTGTTCCCTTGTTTCTAAAACTGTTTTTTAAGCTTTTGTTAAGTTTTAAGAGAAAGTTCTCAATCCTGCTTCTGACACCATTAAGTTACAGCAGGTCTCCCAGCCGGCCTTCCGGTCCTGCCGCCACGTGGGCCCACAGCTGCGCCAGTCCCTAATAACACTCAGAGACTCTGTATTTTATACAATCCTGTTGGTCAGTACCATTATTGTTTATGGGCTAGCTCTGTCTTAATTATTAACCCATTTCTACTCATTTCTACTTATCTAAGTATTTCCACGTGGTCGTCTTATCGGGGAGCTGCAGCTGGCATCCTCCTTCCTCCCTAGGCTATATGTCGACTCCTACCTCTTCCTCTTTCCTCCTTCTAGTCTCCTAGCCCCGCCTATCTTGTTATCTCATTGGCCACAGTGCTTTATTAACCAGTATGAGAAACATATATACAGAATCACATCTCCCATCACACATGGCACCTAATATCATCCATAAATATCCAAACAAAGGGCCTGAGATAGCTCAAGAAAGTTCTGGACAAGGAGACAGATGTGGCTTCCTAGTCTTGCACTGTCAGGTGGGCCTGTGCTCGTGTATAGAGGCATGACTACTTACTGTTGCCTGCAGGCTTGAGCCAGTCACCATTATGGAACCATGGGCATAAACCTAAAATATGTTCTATACTACTACATAAACTCTTGTCAGCCACGTCCTTTGGTGCTCTTTACAAAATATAGAAATTGAATACAACCTACATGCCGGTCAACTGATAAGTGAATAATAAAAATGTGGAACATTTACACAGTAAATATTAATTAGCTGTTAAAAATAAAATCATGAGAACCTGGATAAATGGATGGAACTAGTAAAAGTCACATGGAAAAAAGATAACCCAGATCCAGAAGGACAAATATAAGTATTCACTTATATGTGTATGTTATCAGTTAAATCTTCAGTAAGCAATCTAAAGTCTTATAACCATAGAGATTAGATATAGAGTATGGTACAAGAAGAGAGCAGGGTTTGATGTCCCTAGGAAGGAAAAATAGAATAGACATATATGGATGGGTAGGTAGAATGGAATGGGAGGATCAATTTGGGAGAATGATAAGAAAGGGGACAAGGGAGGGAACGCAGAGAGGAGCAGCTAAAACTAAGAGGAACTTAAGGAGCCATATGGAAAACTAATACAGTATAAGCTTCCTAAAATAAACACATATATAAAGCTATTCTAAATTAAATCACCAAACAATTTGAAATACAGAACACCAACTGGGCATCACTTGTTAACAAATGAAGTTTCCTGTATCAAAACTGAGTTACATCTAATGAAGTAATTTTCAGTCTCCCTTTAACACATTTTCTCATGTCATGGTGACCCACAATCATAAAATTATTTTCATTGATATTTCATGAATGTAATTGTGTTACTACTATGAATCATAGTGTAAATATTTTAGAAGATAGATGTTCGCCAATGGTTTTCGACCCACAGGTTGAGAAACGTTGAATCTAGGCATTGTTTAAAGGAGTTCCATGTGAACCACTAAACAACCCAGGCTATTGTCAAAATTATTAGTTGCTCTCCACATACTTACAGTAATGCCCCATTGCCTAAGACAACACATGTACAACTCATTGAACATGGAGAATTAGAACCGGAACCTACCTAAATCCTTTATCCCTATGGAATAATGTTCATGTTACTAGAAGTCACTCTGCATGCTATGAAAGAACAAAAGTAAACACAATTACAGCTATAAATTCTTCGATCTACAATGATGAACTTCCTGTAAGTTATGCTGGTTCAATAATGGCACAACGCTTATAAATGTAACCAACCAAGATCTGATTGGTTTTAAGGCCCAGTCCATGAGATGGAAATCATAATTTTCAGACTGCTCAGGTGGCAAAGAGCCTGAGACTAGATAGCCCAGAGACCCAAAGTAAATCAAAATACTACTGTCCTGCTAATGGTTCATGGCAATAAAATGACTTCTAATAACATTCTCATATATTCATAGGTGAGTACCTTGCAGAGCCATCAACAAAGAACTTTTCTCCTGCAATAGATGGACACATATACAGCAACCCACAGCAAGACTATATGTAGAGAGTGAGAAATCAGCTCCTAATTGGATGCCTCCATTAAATTCCCCCCCCTCCCCCAAGAGCTCAGGGAACTCTGTAGAAGTGAACACAGAAAGAGTGTAAAGGACAGAGGAAAGTAGTGGCACCTAGAAAACAAAGCTTTCTCAGTGTGACTCATGCACATATGAACTCTCAGAGACTGAGGCAGAATGCACAGGGCATCCACGGGTTTGCACTAGATGGGGTCCTAGAATTGAGAGCAGAATTGGACACATACCTAAATCCCTAATGTAGAGCTATGTACAGTTGACAATCCCTTGCAACTTAAAAGTTGGTTTTCTTCAATCTCTCTGTGGGTCCAAACCACTCTTAAGGGTATAGCCCATGTCTAGCAGAAGATGGCATACACAAAACTAACTCAATGACATTTTTTGTAGATTCATTTTCTAATAATATCTCAAGACATGTTTTTAACCTTATAATTCCTTTGTGTATATTTTATGGCTTCCAGCTTTGCTTTGAATTTCTTGGTTTTAGTGAATGTTTTTTCATTCTTTTTTCTTTCTTCATCTTCCTTCCTTCCTTACTTTTTTTTTTTTTTGGTTTTTTTTTTTGTTTTGTTTTGTTTTATTTTTTTTTTTGTAAGATTCCTCTGTGTACCAATGTAGCGTGTATGTTTTCCACCAGCCCCAAATAAAACTCTGAGACTCTGTATTTGATATAAATCTGTTGGCCAGTTCCTAATTCTGTATTGGTTATATCTTTCTTAATAATTAACCCATTGCTACTATTCTAAATATTTCCACGTGGCTCATCTGACTGGCCAGAGCAGCGCTGGTGTCCTACCTCTCAGGGCTCTCTATGTTGACTTCTTACTACTTCCTCTTTCCTCCTTGTCTCCTAGCCCTGCCTATTTTGCTTTCCCATTGGCCACAGTGCTTTATTCATTAACCAGTATGAGAAACATATTTACAGAATAACATCTCCCATCATACCAATGTGTGTTTCACTGCATCAGTATGTGCATCTTCTGTTTTTTATTTGGTTCTTTTTCTTCTGTCTCTTTGTTATGCCCTACTCCAACATGCTTGTGCTTGTTTTATCTTTATTTCATTTTTATTATTCCTTAGATGTCTGTTTGTTTACTATCAATGAACAGAAAAAGTTTAGATCCAGATGGGAGGGCAGGTTGGGAGGCAGTGAAGGAGGAGAAACTGTTGTGATAATGTATTGTATTTAAAACAACCATTTTCAACAGAAGAAAAAAAAAGAGTGGTAAATTCGAGAGAGAAAGAGAGAGAGAGAGGAGACTTAAATTCATTGTTATCCACCTAGATGAGACTTGTGGGCATTACATGTGGCATTACAGCATCTTAACTGCCTATGTTCTGACCTTCTGAATCCTCTGGCCCATCACCAAAATCTTCATTCACTTCACTGCTGGCTGCATGCTGCTTCCCTTCTTTGGCTCATCCCTCTCACTGAAATATCCATTTAAGTTATGGGCCTTGATGCTAAGTCCCTTAAGTGAGTCCCTGAATTAAAACGTAGCAACCATCCAGCTCATGTTCTGCTCACAGTGTTCCACATATACATGGGGACTTGGAAGATGTATGTGAGCTTAAGCTTAACACCAGACTACCTGACTGGTGACTATTAATCTCTTGTATTGTTTCTCTGTATCAACTTTTCTCAAATTGAACTAGTGACTCAGTAATATGTGAATAAGAAACCATAGAAAATTATTTCTCATTTGCATTAATTATCGGCTTTTCTGGGAGCTAATGTTCTGATTTCTGACAATTTTATTTTTAAAATGAACTCCTGTACTAAGTCTATTACCCATCAAACAGAGTTTAAAACAACATAAAATTGCTGTCCCACAGTATTCTGGAAATTAGACACCTTAAAGTACTAACAGGATCAAGGCCCTCAGAAGTCTCTGAAGAAACATCTTTGCCTATTCTAGGTTCTAAAGACTAGGCTTATTCGTTAGCTTCTTTGAATATACAATGTAAACTCTACTCATTAGACTCTCCACCTTCTGTATCATATAAGGGCAATTTATTTTGGATTTAGAATGACACAAGGTGATCTTTCTATTTCAACATCATTAAATCACCAAATTTCTAACTGCAGATTCCTTATTGATGACAGACCAGTCTAGGTACAACACTCAGTAGTAGAATGTTTGCCTGCTGTGGACAAGGTCATGGGTTTTATTCCTGGCATGGGAAGAAAAGGATATATAGCCTCAATTTCTTTTCGTTCTACTTTTTGTTTGTGAATACACTGAATTTTGATTGCTTTCACTTCCTATTGTCCACTTCCACCCTTCTGCCCTCTTTTTAAAGCCATTTCAAGTCTCAACTACACTCTTCCTATTTTGATACATTTTTTCCTTTGCCACACTGAGTTTGTATGTTTGCCTGAATTAACATGAGTGTGGTTTATTTACTCCAGAAAGGGCAATGTATATGTGGCTACACTACTGAAGAAACTGACACCCTCTTCCCCAGTACACATTAACTGCTCACAGTTCCTCAGTAATGAGTGGGCTTCATGAGCCCTGCTTTGTATGTAACTATTGATGGACCCAGTCTTGTACAGATATTGTTCAGAAAGCCAGAGATACAGTGAGTTCATGAGTGCAATGGCCTTGACATCACATATCCTGGTGATGCTATCTTTAGCAATTCTTAACTATTAGTTTTTCTGTTCTTTCCATATCCTTCTGTGTACTATTTCCCAAGTTTCACAGGAAGTGATATTATCATTACTATTTAAAGCAAACTACAAGCATGAGTATTTAGAAGGTGGTTTGCAACATGGCCATTCAAATCTTCGACATTTTAGGTGAAGAACATGAGTAAATAAACCACACTCATGTTATTTCTGAAGGTCACCAGGTCACTTTACTTTAGGAAAATTAGGTAAATAGAGAGAGGATACGCACGTTGGTACTTAGGACATGAAGATCTGTTTAACATCTAGGAGTATGGGCACTGATATCTGGCAGATAGTCCAGATACACTTCCTGTCCACATCTTCTAGATTGTCCTGTGTGGCAGAACGAATCTTCTGAGGTGGCACCTAAAAAGGCGTATAGGCCACCCTTCCCTTTAGCTTATATATTCAAGGCCTTAATTGTTCTCCCTCCTGACATGTGTTCACCTATGAATACTTCACATTGGAGTTTCCTTTTCCAGTTTAGCACATTCATCTCTGTTTGTCTACCCACTGATCACCTGGAATCATTTCCTTTTTTACCTTATCTCTTTCCTACTTCAAGTAGTTATGTGCAGTTCTGATTCCCCCACCTACTGTCATTGTTGCTATGGGCTGGGTGCATGAAGTTCTTTCACTAATCTTTCTCTGTAGGTCATATCCTATAATCCTTTTATCATTTTTGGATCCACTCCAATTTATCAATGTCTCCTTCTAAAACAAGCAGCCCAAATGCTACATGAAGTGCCATGCACCTTGTTTTTAAGCAGAGCGATAATGGCTATTAACAAAGAAGTCAGGGGATTTTCAGAAACACACTCTGGAATTAATCACACGCATTAAGTTAGCCTTCCCAGTGTGTTACATACTCTTTTGTGGCTTCAACAACTGCATTAATTTCTTTCAACCATCAAGAGGAAAGGATCAATCAGATAGTTTAAGGTGCTTTAGTTATGGCTAAAAGTATTAGCAGTTTCCATTTACTTCACATGTGCCCGGGGCCAAAACATACGTTATGAATGTATTTGTTAACTCATTCCATCCCATAGTCTTAAATGTACAGCTAAGAAAACATGGAGTTTGAGAAAGTGGGAAACTTTGGAGATCTATTAAAATGTTGAGTGGGCTTGAATGATGGATCAGTAATTAAGGCATTTGTCATCAATCTGATAATTTGAGTTTGATCCTCAAACTAAATTGTGGAAGGCAAGAATGGACTCCAAAAGTGGTTATCTCATACCTCCATGTGTTAACTGTGGAACATAGTGTACATGGTGTGTGTGTGTGTGTGTGTGTGTGTGTGTGTGTGTGTGTGTGTGAAGTTATAATGACAGGATTTAGTGATATGTTTCTCAACATCTATTGAATATGGTAGTGTACCACAGAAAAATACTAAATTGGTTTAACTCCTAATAAATTCAATGAACATTATTTTATTTAAAAGATGCTTCATTAAACACTAAGTTTACTCAGCTATTTTATGTTTTGCTTGTATAGACTTGGCCTTTGAATTAAGAGTAACCTTTCTAGTGGGTCATTACTTTAAAAGGTCATTTGCTCTGTAACCAAGCCCAAGGGTGCCATTCAAAGGGGGTAATTTCTTAGTGTCCATGATGAGGTCTTCTCATAGCTTTAACTAATTCTTTTCAAAATTATACCTTTACACAATAGGCTGTATATATATATATATATATATATATATATATATATATTATATATATATATATATTAAATTGTAACCAATCAAGTCGATATATTTAACATCTTATCCATGACTGAATTAGGTTCTGTAAGTTTCATAAGAAAATAAAATTTCTGCTTAACACTGCAGTCATCACAATAAAGAAATCCCAGGCTCAGGAAAATATAGAAGGAAGAAGGGCAACAGATTTTATTTTGCATGGAAAAGCTTTTGGCAGAGACAGAAGGTACATGTTTGTTTACATAAAATACCTGCAAGGTTTTAAAACTATATTTAAGATGCTTCCATACACATCTATATCATATTTTCAGAGATTAGATTCTAGAATTTGGTAGTTCTTTGTATATTTTGGAGTTCAACACTCTGTCAGATGTGGAGTTGGTGAAGATATTTCCCAGTCTGTAGGCTGCTGTTTGGCCTTGTTGACTGTGCCCTATGACTTAAAGAAGCTGCTCAATTTCAGGAGGTCCCATTAATTAATTGTCAATCTCAGTGTCTGTGCTGCCGGTGTTATGTTTAGGACATGTTGTTCTCTTGTACCAATTCAGTCAAGGGTACCTCCTGCTTTCTTTTCTAAGAGGAAGTGTTGCTGAACTTATGTTGAGGTCTTTGATCTATTGGACTTGAGTTTTATGCATGGAAATAGGCATGGATCTATCTGCAGTACAATATTGAAAAGATATAGAAAGAGTAGGAAGTCTTGTTTTGTTCCTGATTTTAGAGGAATCAACTTAAGCTTTCCCCATTCAGCTTGATGTTGGATGTTGGTTTACTGTATATTGCTTTTATTATGTTTATATATGTTCCTGTTATTCCTGATCTCTCCAAACATTTATCATGGAAGGGTGTTGGATTTTGTCAAAGGATTTTTCAACATCTAATGAGATGATCATGTGATTTTTTTTAAGTTTTTTTATATGATGGATTACATTGATAGTTTTTACATTTTGAACCATCCCTGAAACCCTCAGATGAAACCTATGTGTTCATGGTAGATGACTTCTCTGATGTGTTCTTGGATTCGATTTGTCAGTATTTTGTTGAGTATTTTTGCATCAATGTTTATGAGGAATATTGGTCTGTAGTTTTCTTTCTTAATTGTGTCTTTGTGTGGCTTGGGTACCAAAGTATTGTAGCCTCTTAAAAAGAGTTTGATAATGAGTCTTATGCTTCCATTGTGTGTAACAATTTGAGGAGTATTGGTATTATCTGTTCTTTTAATTTCTGGTGGAATTCTGCATTGAAGCCCTGGGCTTCATTTTTTTTTTGGGTGGGGGGTTGGGAGGCTTTTGATGACTGTCTCTATTTCATTAAGGTTATATGTCTATTTAAATTGCTTATTGGTTCTTGATTTAATTTTGGTAAATGATACCTATTCAGAAATTTCTCTGTTTCCTTTGAATTCTTGCATTTTGTGGGAAACAGGTTTTAAAAATATGACCTAAAAATTCTCAGGATTTCCTCAATGACCATTGTTATGTCCTTCTTTCATTTCTGTTTTTTTTTTTTTTTTTTTTTTTTTGATTTGCATGTTCTCTTCTCTCTCTACATTTTGGTAAGTTTGGATAAAGGTTTGTCTAGTTGATTTTCTCAAAAAACCAACTCTTTGTTACATTGATTTTCTATATTTTTTCCTAGTTTCTGCTTTATTGATTTCAGCCTTCAAGTTGATTATTTCCTGTCATCTACTCCTCTGGGGTGAGTTTGTTTCTTACTGTTCTAGGGCTTTCATTTATGCTGTTAATTCTCTAATGTGACTATCCTCTGTTTTCTTCATATGGGCACTTAGTGCAATGAATTTCCCTTGTAGCACTTCCGAAGTATCCCATAAGTTTGAGCATGCTGTGTCTTCATTCTCATTGAATTCTAGGAAATCTTTATATCTTTTATTTTTTCCCTTACCAGGTATGGTACAATTGTGAGTTGTTCAGTTTCCATGAGTTTGTAGGGTTGCTGCAATTTGTGTTGCTGTTGATTTCCAACTTTAAAGCATTGTGGTCTGATAAGATACAGGGGGCTATTCCAATATATTTTTTTATGTGTTGAGGTTTGTTATGTTGTCAAGAATTTGGTCAATTTTAGGGAAGGTTCCATATGGAGCTGAGAGGAAGGTATATTCTTTTGTGTTTGGATGGAATATTCTATAGATGTCTGTTAAACCCAATTGGGACATCTCCTGTTAGTTCTTTTGTTTCTTTGTTAAGTTTCTGCCTGGTGGTCCTGTCTAGTGGTGAGAGTGTGGTGTTGAGGTCTCCCAGTATGAGTGTGTGAGGTTTTACATAAGCTTTGAGTTTAGCAGTATTTTTTTCACAAATGTGGGTGCCTTTGTATTTGGGGCATTGATTTTCAGAATTACGACTTTGTATTGATGGATTTCTCCTGTGATGAATATGAAATGACCTTGTTCATCTCTTTTGACTGATTTTGGTTTGAAGTCTAACTTGTTAGATATTAGGATAGCTGTACCATTTTCTTCTTGGGTCCATATGATTGGAAGGTCTTTTCCCAGCCCTATACCCTGAGGTATTGTCTGTCTTTGATGCTTAAATGTATTTCTTGTATGCAACAGAAAGATGGTGGTGGTGGTATTGTGAGTATATTTGCTCCACTTTTTCTTTTGAGTTCTAGTAAAGTGGGATCATCTATTGCCTATGTCTTTGTGAGTGTAGTTAACTTCATTGGTTGGAGTTTTTCAATCAGAACTTTCTATAGGGCTATATTTGTGCATATGTATTGTGAAAATCTGGCTTTATCATTGAATATCTTGTTTTCTCTATCTATAGTGATTGAGAGTTTAGCTGGCTATAGTAGCCTGGACTGGCATCTGTCAGTCCAGTTTTGTACAGTCTTAGTTTTGTACAACATATACCCAGGTCCTTCTGGCCTTTAGAGTTTCCATGGAGAATTTAGGTGTAATTTTGATAAGTCTGACCTTTTTAAGTTACTGGGCCTTTTTATTTCACTCTTTCACTGCTCTTAATTTAATATTCTTGTATTCTTTCTTTATTCTGTTTGTTAGGTTTTTTTTTTTTTTTTTTTTTTTTGGTCCAGTCTATTCGGTATTTGGTATGCTTCTTGTACTTTCATAGGCATGTCCTTCTTCAGATTGAGAAAGTTTTCTTCAGTGATTTTGTTGAATATGTTTTCTTCACCTTTGAACTGTGTTTATTTTCATTCTATGCTTATTTATTCTTAGTTTAGGTCTTTACATAGGGTCCCATATTGTAGCGTATATGTTTCCGCCAGCCCGCCAGTCTGGGCCCACAGCCGCGCCAGCCCCAAATAACACTCAGAGACTCTGTATTTGATACAATCCTGTTGGCCAATTACCATTATTGTTTATGGGCTAGCGCTGCCTTAATTATTAACCCATTTCTACTTATCTAAGTATTTCCACGTGGTCGTCTTATCGGGGAGCCGCGGCTGGCGTCCTGCTTCTCCCCAGGCTACATCTCGACCCCAACCAACTTCCTCTCTCTTCCTCCTGGTCTCCTAGCCCCGCCTATCTTGTTTCCTATTGGCCACAGGGCTTTATTAACCAGTATGAGAAACATATATACAGAATAACATCTCCCATCACCATATTTCCTGAATGTTTTGTGTTAAGGATTTGTTCGGTTTAAGATTTTCTCTGGGTAATTAAGCTTTTTCCCCTAGTTCATCTTCAGTGCCTGAGCTTTTCTCTTTGATCTTTTTTATTCTGTTAGTTATGCTTGCATCTATAGTACCTGATTGTTTACCCAGTTCTTCTATATCCAGCATTCCCTCAGTTTGTGTTTTCTTTATTGTCTCTATTTCAGTTTTCAGATTGTGATCTGTTTGAATTTTTTTCTTCATCTGTTTGATTGTTTTTTCTTGCCTTTCCTTACATTCTTTCTTGCAATTTTGGCTTGGTGTTTCCTTTATTTCTTCTTCTTCTTCTTCTTCTTCTTCTTCTTCTTCTTCTTCTTCTTCTCTCCTCCTCCTCCTTCTTCTTCTTTTTCTTCTTCCATTTCTTTAAGGGAATTTCTCATATCTTTGATGACCTCTACCATTTTTTATGAAGTGATTTTTTAAGTCATTCTCTTCTGCTTCATCTACTTCGGTGTGTTCTTGTCAGGTTGATGTAGAGTCCCTAGATTCTGGTGGTGTCATATTGGTCTTTCTATTGTTGGATGTTTTCTTGTATTGCTGTCTTCTCATCGTTTCTTCCAGTGGGTGTATTTGGAATCTCTCTCTCTCTCTCTCTGTCTCTATCCTGCTCTCCTTTGGGTGTAGGTGAGTCAGGGGTTTGATGTCCGCACTTCTGTGTGTTCCCAGCTCACTTGGAGTTCTCTCTGGCTGAGAGCCTGTGATTGCACCAAAAAATCAGGTGAGTGAGGCCTTATGGTGGTACTGAGTGGATAGGTGGGTCCAGCATATACAGAGCTGACTCAGGAAGTTCCAAGGGGGTGAAGGGATTGTTAGATCTGCATGCTAGCCCAATTCTTACCCTGCACAGTGGGCCCAGCAGGAACAAGGGTGAGGGGAAGGCAGGCTCTCTGTGGTGTACAACTTAATTGTAATTTTAATATTTTCTTCAGATGTCATTTTGTCATGCTTTTCATTTGTCCCACTGGACTCCTCAATTTCTTACCACCATCTATCTTCTTACACTGTCCATTAGCTACACAATTCCAACAGACTAGGCCCTTCTCACACTCACTCTCAAGTGAAATAATTCATATGCAAAATAATTACTTCCCCATCCATAATGAAATTGTCATTTTATATTCTCAGGCAGGTAATGAATGAATGCAGAAGAGGCTGACTATGGGATTTTCAGTAAGAAATGTGAAAATAATCTATGCACTTCTGAATAAATTGTTTTTCATTCAGCACTGGTTAACTGAACAGTTGCCAGTGGAGTGTTCTATTTTTAAAAAGGTGAAATAGAATTTGGCCTGGACCTGGGAGATATCACTAGGTGAAAAGGTCCTGTGTTTCCCTTGACATAGACCATAGATGATAGCCAGAGTCATATTCCAATATTTCAAACATTTGAAATCAAAAGGGGAATGTACCCAAGGAAGCCAGGCTTTGGGGAGGACAAAGGAAGTCTTTCTTCATTGTATCACAACAGCCACAATGTGATTGCCGGAGGGTTACTGTGCATCCTCTCTTCACTGCAGCCCACCCACTCCTTCCCATTTTTTATAAAAATAAAATCCAAGAGAGAAGCATTGTGGTTTAGCTGGCAGTCACTGCCCATGCATCATGGGCTCTGTCTCTTCCTAAAGCCACAGCATGATATTTGCAGACTAAAGAAGGTGACATTTTCAAGATAAAGACAGCCAGCCCTGTGGTAGGATCAGCTGTCTCGCACTGAGTTCAGTTAGAAATGATTATTTTCTAGTTGTTCCATCATCTGTTTCTCTTCCTAAAAGGTTTTTCCTTTGGGGGAAAATTGCCAGATGCACTAAAAGTGCTATCTACCACACACATCCCAAACCTGGCAGGGAGCCTGAAGGGACAGAGGGAGGCTTTTCTATGAAATATAATATCAAGCCAAGGCAGACCCTAGTCTCTGTGCATTCTACCTGGCTGGCTGTAAACCACCCTTTGAACCTCTGGAATAAAGACTGCCACTATAGGTAATTCAGAGCCATTCCACAACCTAGGATTCCAGATTGAATAAAAAAGGAAAGTGGATAAGTCAGGTAACCCCAGCCTCCATCTTTCTGATTTCTGACTGTGAATGAATGTCAGTAGGTACCTATATTACTTCTATACATTCCCTGTATCCTCATGATAGACTGCACCCTCAAACTGAAAACCCAAATAAGCCCTTCCATTGTCAAGTGTTCTGTCATAGGAATGAAACAAACAAACAAACAAACAAAATAGCTAACATAACTACCTTCACATTTGTCTCTTCTGGAACATGTATCCATACATGAGTATGTAATATACAATATATAAATATTTATGTACATATTAAAATGTACAAAGATATACTAAATTATCCCCTAACAAAATGTGACACATTCATAGCACAGGCTATGGAGATTGGGAGGTGCTTTTCCAATAGCAGGAAGATAGTAAGTGATGAGAAATTCCCAATTCAAAACATATACCTTGTGTTTCTCAATGCACTGGTTCTACATTCTAATATAAGAAATAAAATAGAGTCTTCAAGCAAAACCTAAACTCTGCAGATTAGACTTAATCACAGGAGAGCTCATGTCTTGATGGAAAACATTCAAACTCTCTTGAGAAGAGACAATTCTGTTGACTTCCCTTATCACCCCTCCTCCTGTGTAGGAAGATCTGTTGAGCTCCACACTGTCCTATAATGAAAATCTCTGCAATAGAGTATCTAATGTCTTAGTAACTTTGTTTTATTGTCTCGGCGCAAGGCCCATGAGGAACTTTTGATTAATATTTTGTCTATGGCAATCACAAACTGAGCCTATAAAAAATATTCACAACTCTGGAGGCATCTATGAAACATAGAAATCAAGACCTTTGAATAAGACAAAAGCTATCAGACAGAAGGGCATTGTTGGGCTTGGCATGTAATTGAAATAAATAGCATGAACAAAATGTGCATGGACCATGGGGGCATCAGAGGGCTTTAACTAGACAGTAATCATGTAGTTGATATTGCACTCTGAGGGATTCATGGGGACATTGTGTGCATCAGTCTTGTTTCAATCACAAATTGCTTCCTGAGGACTTATTTTAAACCGGAGTATCTAAATCATGCATGTTGGTACACACTCATGATTCTGGATGCTCAGAGGACTGAGATGGGAAGACTATTTGAAAAGTTCAATATCAGCCAGGACAACATGGTACAAAAGATAAATGAAGGAAAACATGAATATACAAAGACATAAATGTCACCCACTGTGTGGTAGAAACAAAGCATACAGAGAGTGCTTCTGCTTTACATACATACAAAGAAGCATGATTGGGGAAGATACTTGAAATTGGTTTTAATAACCACAGTGTGTGTTGAAGGGAGCTAGGAATAGACATACACGTGATCAGATGTAGAAAACTGGTTTAATGACACACAGAGATTTATAATAGCATTCTTCTACTTTTATTTTTACCAGCAAAATTTAAATAATGAGCACTTATTTAAGAACTGTATTTTAAGGAAAATATTAAAGATTAAGGTTGCCAGGGAAGTTTTTTCAGTTACTATGGAATGAAACAGCAATGAGTTTTTCATTGAAAGAATAAGTCAGAATAAAATTGTTTCATAAGTTAACCCTATTGTTTCATCAATTTAGAATACTATGGTGAAATTTTGCATTTACATTATCCCTTGCTGAAACTCATCCCAAATGTGTCCTCCCACGTGACGTTTGGGGAGCTGGGACGTCAGTAAAAGGTCTATCTTACTTGTCCCCTAACAAGAATCCTGGTGAATTTTCTTCTGACTTCTGAATTTTTCACAGCAGTTGAAATTCGGGCAGAACAGAGTAGCAATCACAAAATAATAGTGATTCTCACTAATATCACAGGACACACAGAGTCCTGAGTGTACTGTGCAGGCTCTTCTTTTGATTAGATAGGGCTCTCTACTCAAACAATAATGGGAGAGAGAAACACACACACAGAGAGAGAGAGAGAGAGAGAGAGAGAGACAGAGAGACAGAGAGAGACAGAGACAGAGACAGAGACAGAGAGAGAGACAGAGACAGAGACAGAGAGAGAGACAGAGAGAGACAGAGACAGAGAGAGAGAGAGAGAGAGAGAGAGAGAGAGAGAGAGAGAGAGAATTTGTTTAGAAGGAGGTTTATTATAGTAGATTACAGGATGTGGTCTAGCTTAGTCTCACAATGGCAACCTTCTCATAGAAAATTCTTGAATCTGATGATTTTTCAGTCCCCTAGGCTGGCTATCTCAGGTGAACTTCAGTCTACATTGGATTCTAATACCAGAGAAGGAATGACTTGCCAGAATAGAGGAAGCTGTCAGTCACAGTGAGGGAAAGCAGACAAAGAGCAAAAGCTCCTTCTTTCATGTCTTTTTACATAGGTTGCCAACCAAAGGTATGACCCAGCTTTAGGGTATTTCTTCCTACCTCAAATGATACAATTAAGAAAATTGCTCACAAGTATGCCAAGCTCCTTGGATTTTCATTGATTCCAGTTATATTTACATTGACAACCATGATTAGCCTTCACAAATGTAGACATAGAATTCTCAAAGAAAACTTGACTAATGTATGGCCTGTTATTCAATATCCATACACGCCAGTACTGATCTCTACAGAGATAAAAACTAATATCCACATAATTAATTATAGAGAATCTGTATTCTGTATAGCCTAAGTACTTATCAGAAATACATTGCAATGCCTTCTTAAAATTTAAATCACTTAAATTTTGGGGCTTTTTCTGGGAATATTCATTTCAGCCGTGTAAGGGGGGGAAGCTGCCAATGGGACACAGAGCAAAGCTAATAGTTTGCGATCAAGAAAGAATCTTAAAACGTGCAAATTTAGAAACCTGTCTCTCTTTGCATGTGTTCTGCAGTTAGTCCCTCTGTCTGATTCCCTTTAGCTCCATTCTTTTAGGTGTGCTCAGAGATGTCAAAGAAGTAGTGTAACACCTGGAATAAAGCAAGAAGACCCACATACTAAACTTCACAGTCCGTCATCATGATTCTCAAGTAATAATCACTCTGATCACTAAAATCAGATTTCTAAAATCACTCTCAGGTTTTCCAAGTTATCTCCACATATATTCAGTGCATGAGGGGCTGTGATAAATCTATACTCTCTTCAAACAGGGAAAGATCATATAACATTTTAGAGAATCAAGCTTTGTGTTTTGAGCAAGAGTAACCAATCCTGATCTCATATTTAGCCTGCCATGTGAAGAACCTTCTTCTGCACAATTTTAGGGCTGTCTCAAACGGTATCTAAGGGATGAGGAGGCAAAATTACAACAGGGTCCTTTATTAAAATGTTCCACAGGCAAACCCTTGAATTCTTTTCAAGCATTACCAGCCATTATTATTGTGTTTTAGAGATTTGCCCACCATGTCATTAAATGCTTTGAGCTCCATTTTCCATCTCTATGAAAACAGTATGACACTGGACTAGTGGGCTGTTATAGTTATGCAGCATGAATAATGTAGTAAAAGCAACAATGATCATATAATGGTCATATTTTATATGATAGTTACTTACCATGATGTAATTAATGCATTCCATCTTCATTATTTAGTATGGGCCTCCTGCCTTGTTTTGTGCAGACAGCTGTTTATTTGGGTACCCAGATGCTGCCAGCATCATGTCTGCCATAGCTGAAGACAGAAGAAAAGAAGCCATTCCCTATTATGTTCCTAAGGATTTTTCTTCATAAAGAAGCAGGTTTATAAAGAATTGTGGTTTAAAATAGAACCAGCCATAGATCCTTTAAGAATAATTCCAGTGTACAATGACTAATATAATCCATGATCAACATGGTATAGAGCAAGCCAACACTCATATCATTCATAGTGAACTAAGATCCCTATTTTACAAGAAGACACTTGAATTTGTAGAACAGCTTTCCCTGAGACTCAGAGACAGGAAAGGCAAAAGTGGTATTTTGGATGTGTGTGAATCCATTACTTGTAATCATGAAAGGGCCTTTGTGAGAGTCCAGGAGAGAAGACATAGTTTGAGACCTAAGCCTGCTCATTAACATCATTTATCCCTAATTCATTATCTTGACTTCATTAATACAGTGCTTTGAAAAATTCAAATGGAGCCAGGAATCACTTTTAAGAGAGGGGGAAGCCCCAAGGAAGATGCTTAAAGTAGCAGTATGCATGTTGGGAGCTGTGCCCTGACATTTATAGGGTTTCTGAGAGCACCCTTTGTTTCCACCTATGTGAGGGGTACTGTATCACCCATGCTGAGGAGTAATTCACCCCTCTTTTGAAAAAAGTGAACTGCCACACGGATAGACTCCAATCTACCCAACCCTTCCTTTCCTGATTACTCCCACACTTGTGGGTAATTGCTTGAGTAAGCTGACCTGCCAACAGAATGGGCCTGCTGAGATTATGGTGTAGAAAAAAAAATGGGTGTTTGCTTCTGAGCTTCCTTTATGTTTCCATTTTTGATTAAGCTCTGGCAATGGGTACCAGAAAGGATGCAGTTTCCTTGGCAGCAGATCTGTACAGCACTTGCTAATGAGGCCACCACAGTGAGTTTTCTTTCTGGGGAGATGAGTGGGAATGAGCAAGTCTTTCCCTCAAGTGAAACAGTTGCCCAAGCCTGTCTGCTTAGCTCTCCATTTGAGGGATTTGTGGGGCAATGCTGCTCTGCCAACAAGGCCTTCACTGCTAAGTAAGCCTGTTGAAGGATGATCACAGAACAGGGAGGAGAAGATCTGGAGATTTATTCAGCTGGGTTTGTCAGGGAGACCTTAAAGACTGCACCAATTCAGTTGAGTGATTTATACCCAAGAGGAATAGCCAAAAACCATGATTGAAATTTGAAAGAATTAGGATTTAGGAAGATCCAATGGGTCAGAAATGGCTCCAAATATTCAATAGTAATAACATAAAGTAATAACATAAAGAAAGTGTTGGAAATGATTAAATAAACTGGTCTGTGTAATGCAAAGCAACCAGAATCAAACAAAGTCATTAGATTTAATAATAAGAAACTACAAGTACCAGGTTATGTACTAGATGGCCTGGAACTCAAAAAATAAATAAGATGGCCTTCTACAGTGATCCCCCTGTCTCTGTTCTCCTAGTGCAACTCTATCCATCTATATAGATATAGATATAAATATATAGATACAGATACAGATACAGATATAGATATAGATAAAGATATAGATGCCTCCACACACACATTGGGCTAAACCTGCTGACTTCTGTAGGGAGATGTAGATGTTAATATGCAAGTCCCAACTGACAAATTGAATTAAAATAGCACTATACTAGTAATACTCACTGCTTTTGTGGTATGTCTGGAAAGAATTAACTAAATGGGGACAATTTTCCCCCAATACAAGATAGAGGAAATAGGAAGAAAGAAAAAGCCCCAGGTATCCTCCTCTGATTCCTTCCCACCATGATGTCAGCTGCTTCTTACTGCCGTGACTTCCTCATGATGCAACAACATTAGCTATGCCCAAAATATATCCTTTATTCTTTAAGTAGTTATACTTAAGAATTTGCCTCAATTAAAAGAAGTCTACTACAGGAGTTGAGCTGTTGATCAACTTTCTTGTCAAGCTGAAGGCTTTGCCAACTCCAAGCATCTCAAAAGTTTCTTATTTAACCCAGAAGTCCCTGCCTGTGGAAGTTAGGAATCATGAAGAGGCTTTAGAGAAGGAATCATAGAATAGGAATCATAACTTGGCTTTAAAGAACCACACTTCTTGAGACACACAGACTAACATCTGTTTATGTAAGAGGTAGATGTGCTCATGAAGTAGGTCGATACAGGTATTTCCTCTGAAAATTTCATGCCCAGGGTGTAGTGCTCATAATATTTTTTTATTATGTTTTTGAAAGGCTGTTTATTTAAAGAGATATTTAGTCTGTCTGGGCCATATCTTTTTTCCATTTAACTCCTTCAGAATTACATGCTAGTCAAACGTTTCCATTGCTCGTCTGAACTGAAAGTTACAAATTTCATGAAAATTGCCTGATCCCACCAAAAAGTGTGAATTCAGATAGAGATGTCCAAATCAATGTGCCAAAAATTATAATCTTAGTACAAAATGAGATGACCTGAAAGTGTACCGCCTAGGTAGACAGTTAGCCATTTCCTTGAATATTCCCCTTCATTCTTCAGTGAATGGCCCCTGCAAGTCCTTGGGCTTCATTAGTAATAATGACTAATCAGTAATTAAAATGTCAACTTCAGGCTATAGGACTTCAGAGAATCAAGGATATCAGAATCAAGGTATCAGAGAATCAAGGACACCCATCTTTATGCATCTAGAAAATATACTCAGGTTTTCAGACTTGGGGTGCCCTTAGAACCTCAAATTTGGATTTAACTGCTAGTTTAATGAAAGCAGTCAGTCTTCCCTCTGGTTTAAGATCTACTTGACCATTTTTTATTACCCAACCCAAGAAAGAGCAACTGGCTGACAACTTAGACTGTGGAGCACTCTGCTTCTGCCCACAAGGTATAAACTTACACCCTTGACCTCCATTAGAAAAATTCAATCAAAATTTTATAGCTCAAAGTTGGCATTTTTAATTACTCATTTAAACAGTAATACAGTCACTCCTTTAGTAAACTAGTATTTACTCTACATCTATGATCTACTTTCTAACACAGTAGCTAGAACATCATTAATGCCCTGAAGCTATTGGTTACAGAGTGGATAAATAAGCCTAGATATTTGTTAGAAAAAAATAATTTGAAGAGAACTTTCTCTAAAACAAAGAACCTGCATTCAGATATTGAATCTGTCTTAGTGTCAGTGACCTTGTACAAGTTATCCAAATTCTTCAGGCTATATTGCCTTATTGATAAAGATTTAGTAAACTGTACCTGCTGACCATGGTGATGGTAATGGTGGTGGTAATGAAGATGATGAAGATGATAAGCTGAGATTTTCTCCTCCTAGTGATATTGTTCAACATTTATAGTGAGTGTTTTATATCAGAATATCACTGATGAGATCTGGGATTAGCCTTGAAACTTCCTGGGTATCAAGTGCCTGCTGAGTTACAGTCAGCCTCTAAGCCTAACCATAATGGAGTTTACTTCTGCCAAGCTCCCTTTCTCAGCTTTCCATGCACAGTGTGGGTGTCTGTGAAAATCCCTCTCTAAATGAGAGATCTCTACTTTGGACCTCTGACAACTTGTCTAGCACTTTCAATTTTTGTTTTAAAAAAATCCCACAAAATTTCACACCTTATATTTTAGGTTAAGTTGGAAAACTCATTGTGAATCCACTCAGTGTTAGTAATTTCTGACCCTATATCATTAAATCCTCAAAGTGGCATTTTGATTGGACTGCTAAACTTGAAACCAGCTAGAGTTTCCTGAGAAGAAGAATTCAACTGAATAATGACTTCCATCACAATAGCCTGTAAGCCAGTATGGGAATGTTTTCTTGACTAGTGACTGATATGGGAGAACCCAGTCCACTATGGGTAGTATCACCCCTCAGCCCATGGTCTTGTATTTCATAAGAAAGGTTGACTAAACCACGGGCTGCAAGTCAACAAGCAGCATTCTTCCTCTGCACCAGTTCATGTTTCAAGATTTCTTCCTTGCTTGAGCCACTGCTTTATCTTCCATTTGATGATGGGTTGTAACCTATAAGTCAAAGAAAGTTTCTTCCAGGTTGTTTTTGGTTATGGTGTTTATCAGAGCAACAGAAAGCAACTTTGGAAAGACTGGTGAGACTATACTCTGGAACCTGTCTTCTTTTTCAAAGAAAAGCAACCATATCCAGGTTTCATTTCAAATATTAAATAAGGCAACACACATGAAAGTTCTTTCTACAATACCTGTCCTGAAAGTCTTGGTAAATGATAGTTCTTAATAACTGTGGGTTGTCATAACTGCACTCTACATTCTTTCCCCCTCCCTGCACTCTCTATGCAGTTATACAAATGTGTCTCATCTGGAAGAATTGATTAGTAGCTGCATTCCTCATTTTCTACAGCTCCAAAGAGCACAGATGTCTCAGCACCACAGCCCTATTATATTGAGCATAATATATATGCCTTCAGTACCCTATGTGATGATTTATCTTACCTTGTCTTTATTTTAATGTAAGACTCATTGAACCATAAGGATCTCTCCCTGCTCGAGGAAATGCTTTTCTATAAATTTAAATTTTTTTCTTAGAATGTATCAGGTATCAACATATTAATATTTTATATACTCCAACCATACCTTCAGGACAAGAGATTTGTTTACATAGCAAATGAGCTACTGGGAATACCTTTCAGGAGTTTTCATTCTTTGAATAATTCTAATGATGGCTGAGTTTGTGGAAAAATCTTTTTGAGGATTTGTATTATTTATGGGGTAAACAAGCCCGCCCAATTTGTTGAACACCCAATCTATTTGAAACAAGCTCACAGTAAGAAGTCATGAAATGTTGGTATAAAAAATATGGCTATCACATGGCCTTTGGCAATGAATCTAGATATTTTTATACTAATAAGGCTTATACAGACCATAATATTAGAGTACCAGATTTATAGCAGGAAAAGTAAAATAAGAAAAGCAAAATTTTCAGATTGTTAGGTCTTCTGAATTATAAATGTATTTGTGGCATATGCTCTACATGCATTGGGCCATAGACTAATAAGAGAGCTGTGTATATACCCCATAAAATCTTTACCTTATAACATGTACTCCATGAGAACAGGCCTGTATCACTTTGGCCCCTCCTATTACTATGACTCTTACAAAAGTATAATTGAGTATAATTAAGATAGTAGATTGATGATTAATCAGAGAAAGCAATGGCATGATATTCTCTTAACTTTTTGTTAAAACTGAAAAACGTACTCACCCTACTCTTTTTAAAATTATTTATATATGTATAAGTTCAATTTCTGTTTGTCACCTTCTCTGATGGAGCACATTCCATATTTCTGACAGTCTTTATAACAACACTTCAATGTATATACCTTCATTTAGACTAGGACCTATGCAAAGTGTCCTTAATGAGGCTCTTCTGTGGTTAGGTATACTGAACACAATAGCAGTCTCAAGATATCAGCCATGCCATTATCTGAAAGTGCCACCTCTGGTCTATTTTAGGTTTTTGGTTTTCATTATTTTTTTATTTTACATATTGATCCCAGTTCCCTCTCGCTTCCATCCTTCCATTCCCCTAAAGGCCCTCCCCCATCCCATCCCATCATCATATTCTACACCAACTCCACAGGGAGGGTGAGACTTTCCAGAAAGGACTATCAAAATCTGTCAAGTCATTTGAAGTAGGACCTAGACCCTCCCTCCTGCCTCTAGGTTAAGGGAGTATCCCTCCTTGGGGAATGGGCACCCAAAATCCTTTTGTGCATGAAGAAATACACCCTAGTTCCACCGTCAAAGTACCGTAGACTGCCCAGTCCATCTAATTGAGAGTAAAGTTCAGGGAGTCTTCATGGGTCCAATGCTAGCTTCCCAGCTGTCACTCTGAGGTCCATGTGCTCCCCCATGTTCAGGTCAGCTGACTGTGGGTTTCTGTAGCCTGGACTTGACCCCTTTGCTTATCACTCCTCACTTTCTGCAACTGGATTCCAGGAGTTCAGCTAAGTGTTTAGCTGTGGGTGTCTGCTTCTGTTTCTATCAGCTCCCATTGTGCTCAGGAGATCTTGAACTTTTCCCCTTTGTGGAGGACCTTGTATGACTCTCTTATGGCCTTCCGTGTATCTGAGTTTCTCTGGCAGTGTGAATTGTAGGATGGTGGTCCTTTGCTCTATGTAGAAAATTCATATATGACTGAGTGTGTACCATGTTCCAGGATGGTTTCTTCAAGTCTGGTCTCTTCAAAGCCTCTATTAATCCCAGGGACTCACTGGCTCTCCTTGCATGCTAGAAGTCACATCTTCCAAAAATGAAGCAGCAGAGATCCAACTTCCTATCTGAGTTATGTGCATGAGAGCTAATGTCATTATTCTCACTTTTGCTCTGAGACTAATTCCTTCTTCTGACACCAGTAGTGTCTTCCATAACTCATCATAAGAGCTTTTAATTTTTGACCTCCATGATTTTCCAATAACAGGTGTTTTTAATCATGACTCTATCTTGAACACTGGATGAGTCACAGCAATTTTCTTTAATAATATCAATATTAAGAGATTTTACATGAAATATTTCAAAAACATCTTCAAATAAATAAAAAATTAATAAATAAGAACTATATAAAAAGTCCCAGAACTCACTCATTTTATCTTTCTATTTTAAACACTCACTCACAGTGATTTTTTTGCAATTGTAAACTCATAGAAACTGCAGAAGTTGTTATTATGAGACATTTTAAGTTTCCATATGTCAAGAACACTATTTCCACTGAGATTTGCTCTTCTGTTTAGTCTAGTTCTTTTCTAGTACATTCTAGTAATATAAAAGACCCAGACTAGGAATATCACTTCCAATCTACCAATGGCTCATGACCTGTGGGTGAAACATTGCCTCAAAAACCCAGACTTACGATGGGTGTAGCTGTATGTGTCTATAATCCCAGCCCTTGGGATGTCGAGAAAGAACATTTGTATTATAAGAATACATAGGGATTTGGAGTCTTTCTTGAGCTACATGAAACTAGTCTTAAAACATTGCAGCACAAAAGGACCTTGCAGACACATCCCCCATGGAGGGATACCCCCTTAACCTAGAGACAGGAGAGAAGTCCTAGTATTCAAATGACTTCACAGATTTATATGACCGAACCTGGATAACATAGCCCTACAAGTGGAATGGGAGTGAAGGGATGAGAGGAGAGGGTGGACAGGGTGTATGTCACAGGGGAAAGAGGGTAAGAGGGAGGGAGGGAGGGTTGGAGGGAGGAAGGGAGAAGAAACTGGGATCCACATGTAAAATTTTTAAATTATATTATTAATTAAATAAAAGAAGGAAAAAATGCTGCTGGATTAATATATATATATGTAAATATGTGTATGTATATACATGTAAATATGTAAATATATATGTATATATATATATATATATATATATATATTTAAAATGTTTTGACTTCAAAATTTAAGCTTAAGGACAAGTTACTGGGGAAAAGGATTTCTAATTTTGTTTCCACAGAAAATGAAAAGCTGTGGATTCTATTCAGACTAATGTGGCTTAATCAAGCAAGACCACATGAAGCAAAGTCAATGGGACAATGCAGCCTTGCAAACTATTACAGCCAGGATTTCTGCATCTTCTTAGGATTCCCCCATGACAGCGCCCCTACCAGCAGGAAGCAGTTTGGAAAGAACAATGCCCAAATTCCAAAATATTTTTTATAAATGTTTGTTTTCATTTTAAAAAAAGGCATGTATAATTATGTCCAGCATAAAATAAATAAATGTTTAATAAAAAAAATTCAGGAAAAAAATCTCACTCACATCACATAGTACCTATAAATATATAAAATTTTGTTTTAGAAATTTGCAAACTCTCACATGTGAATCAAAATTCAGAAATATTGTATTGAATAATGAAACATACAATCCAGAGAAGCTGTGCATATTTGGGTGCTCAGTAATAATGCAGGTCAATATGGAATACAGAAGTGAACTAGGAGGAAGAAAGACCTCAGTGGTAGCTCTTAGATGGGAATTATTTATATCAGGAGAGATACATGTCCTTCCCTGAAGATACTCCAAGGAGACAAATACATTACATCTGTAGCAATAAAAGCATGGGAAGTGATAATCTTCAGTAATTAGAAGGACTCTCAGGTTCTCCAAAAAGGAATAAGGAAAATTAATGAGTATCTTTTCTTAAAGCCTTGCCTTCCAATAATATGTAACTACTTTTAGAACTATTATGAGAAAAAGTTATTATTAATATTTTAAAAATAATTAGTCTTAAACCATACCTTACTGCATAGAAAGCTTCCAGCATGCAGTATCCCTCTGTCCATAATCCCAGCAATTACTTTCCCAACAGGAGGACCTGTGCCTGTTGACAAAAGCAAGGCTGGTCCATTGTTGGAAAGGTTAAAAGGAATCCATCCTTCATCTCTCTAAGTGACACTACTCTGTCATCCTTGGGATCATATCAATTCCTTCCACCCTCTTCTCTTTTAAACAGGGCTCCCTTACACTTGCTTTCATTTCAGACACACAACAAGGATCTTTTCTTGCCAACCTCAGTGTTTTGTGCAATGTTTTGTTTTGATTTTTCCCCTTGTAGTCCAGTCTTTTCTTCAGCCTGTAGTATTTCCTTACACACTCCTATCATACTTTGTACCCAGGAATTCCATGATTTCCATCTACTCTTGGACTGTAACTAAAGATGATAATGGCTTATCCAACTATTCATAAAGAGGCTAAAGAGAAAAAGTGGGACAGAGATATTCTAAGATGCCTTTGTGTTATTCTGGGCTTCCATAAACCTATGGCCCACTTACCCATACTTAGCTATGAAAATTGACTATTGACAACATTACTATCTAAATATTCACATGCAATAAGGGCTGTTTATTAAGGCATTGTGAAGAAATTTGATGTCTGTAATTTGGAAGGTAGAGGATGAACGAAGCAGGTGTCACAAAAAGGAAAAGTTTCACTTCCACTCAAGTTTCAGATTTCTTAAAGCCCTATTACATACAGAACATAGTACATTTTAACCCAACCTACCTTCCAAAAAATCAGCATGTGGATGTTGATAATCAATATTTCAAGTTGATATAATATAGAGACCAAAGTATTAGGAGACCCAAAATCACATTGACAAAGGCAAGCTAATTAGAAGGATAGGCATTACCCAACTGCAAGACTTCAATATCTCTAAAAATTATACAGTGTGATGAAGGAATAGACCCATATAGGTACAGTCACCTGGATTCTCACAAAGACTCCAAGGTGATTTTAAGTGAAGTGTTGGTCTTGAATAGATGATGCTTAGAACAAGTGTATTAAAAAAATGAGGATACCTATTCCACAGCTTCCAGAAGATCCGACACAAAAGAGATCAGAGTGCAACACGAATAATTCAAAGTTTTGGAATCATGACACAGTAAAGGTAAAAACTGCAAATGTGTGCCATATCTTTGATTTGAAGACTGTTTTCATCTTTTAGTTTAATGTGTTTTCTGTGTTCCACTGTAATTTTTTCCATATTCAGAGGTGTGCTATTTAATTTTGAAAAAGTTCTCTGGCTAGCTTTTTGCCTATTATTCTTCATTTATTTTTTAACAAGGGTTTCAGGCTAGCTTTTTGTTTATTATAATTCTAATTATGCTCAAATACATGCTCTGCAAGAGTTCAGACATTTAAAATGTGCTGTGAATCACTTAGTTCACTTCTAGTTCATGAAAGGTTTTGTGGATCCTTGAGAATAATGGACATTCAGCTAACATTGAGAATTGGGTGATACTGGGTCGAGCTTCCATTAAGTCAAGTTTGCCAGGCATGTTCAAAGCTTCTACATCCTGACCCCTTTGTGTGTGTATGTGTTTTCTTTTTTCTTGTATCTACATATTGAAAGAAAGTTTTACATCAAAGAAACAATTGTGGACATGCATATTTATCTTTCAATATCTACCTTTTAGTTTACTATGTTTTATTCACTCTTGTCCTCATACATAATTTAATATTGTGACATTGGCCTAGTTAATTAAATGATACCATTATTATATGATATATATGTATATGTATATATATCATATAATATATATATGTATATATATATATATATACATATAAATACCTTCACTAGATTATTGTTCAGGTGGGCTTTTAAATGCCTCAATCTTCTTTGAAATCAAAGTTATTGAATATAAATAAATTACATATTAGATTTTTTACATATGTAGAAGTCTTTTCACATGCATAGAACATTGGCTTCAGGAACAATTTATAATTATTAACTCTGGAAATCCCAGGCCCCCTATACACTTTTATCACCTCTAGATAATTTATAAAAGGGAATGGAACTAAATGCTGCATAAATAGTTGCTATGCTCTTTTTTTAATGGATGAACACAAGATAGACAAGTTTGCACATATACATCACAAATAGTTTTCTTCAGAGAGCTCATATTGCTGTCTGTCTCTACTTGTATATTTATTCTTTTCTGCTCATTTTTCATATCACCATAATTTTTAAAATACATATTTTAATATTAATTATGTGTATGTGTGTATCTGTGTGCATATGTGTACTTGAGAACAGGTGTTCATGGAGTCTAGAAGAAAGTGCTATTTCCTTTAAAGCTAGAGTTACAAAAAGTTGTAAACTAACAAATATGAGTGCTAGTAACTTAACTTGGACCAGCCCTCACATTCTTTTTTAAAACATGTCATATCATATCATTATATTGTTATTTTAATATTTTAATAAATTTAAGTCTTTTAAACTAAAATTACTTTTAACAACATATCAATTAACTGTGTAATTTAATATGTTTGCTAGTACAATAGGTTTGTGTCTGCCATCTTATTCTGTAATCTATCTTTTCTTTGATCTTTACTCTTTGTTCAATAGATGTTCTTTTATGCTCTACTTTTTCCTATACCTCTTTGGAAATATCTTATTTTAATTCCTATTTTTCTATGTTTCAATTATCACTCTAAAATCAAAGCCAACATTCTGAAGTTTATCAATGCCTGCATTTATTTGTAACTTTTTCAATGACAATTATTATTGCCAGTCTCCTTACTAGTCGTTTCTCTTTGGGGGGAAAATAAGATCTTAACTTTTGTCTTTAAAACCCACTGGACTTCTATTACAATTTTTAAGATCTTGCTTTTATCTATTAAGTTTTATTATATCACTATAACTGCAATGGATAATGATTTATTATTTTCTGAATGTATTCAGAATTAATGTATTTCATGGCATCTGGAAAATTATGGCCAGAATATCAATATATTTTCACATACTGATTCATCTATGTTCTATTCTTCCTGAACCACACTTTGAAAAATCATATAATCTGCAAACAGAAACTATAATATTCATGATTTGTACTGGTTTAACAATTTGTATGTTGAAAGAGTAAACACAGTTAACTAATATTTTAATATTTTTAATTTTGCACATAGAGATTTTGAGTTAAGGTTACTGAGCTTGGCCAGACACGGGCTGGTTCTTACATGTAAGTAGTTTTATTCTTACTACAATGTCTTGTGGTTATATAATGCCCCCTCCTTTCAATAGCTTTTTTGTTATCAGAAATAACAAACTGCTCCAAACTGTTCTACCCTAAACAATTTATTCTATATCAAACAACTTTAATTAACTCATTTACCCACTAGGTTTTTTTTGGGGGGGGAGGGAGGGGATTTAAGACAAGGTTTCTCTGTATTGGCCTCTGTATTGTCTTCCCTGGAACTTCCTCTTTAGACCAGGCTGGCCTTGAACACACAGAGATATAACTGCTTCTGCCTCCCTAGTGCTGGGATTAAAGGTGTGCATCACCAACACCTGGCCCCACTAAACTGTTATTATTTTCATAGGAAAAAAACTATTTGAAGACTACAAATAATTTCCACAAATGCTGCTATTGAACCATAAAGTACCTCTTAAAATAATTTAGTATTTTTCCTTTTCTTGTGTACATGTACTTTTCCCACTGTAATGTCTTTGAAGTAATTTTCATTATCTTAAACTTCAAGTCTAGTAGGTTTCCGAGAAAGGGTCAACACAAAGTACCTATATTTGTGAGTTTTACTTCATGGCAACAGTTTATACATGCCCTTACAGCTAAATTTCCCTTATAGTTGAATATAAATTTTAATTTACTTTTCTAAACATTTAAATGTGCTAATACAATTTATTTGTCATCAATATCACCATCAAGAGAAATTGAGGTTCAGTTTTGTTTTCTGTATAATGTATATATTAATTTATTGTTGGTGAGTAACACTGTTATAAACACGTTCCTAACTCCTGTTCCATCATAAGTCATTGTTGCCTAGATGCTCAGAGGGTTGCTTTTTCTTTAGAGATCAGAATGATGAATTGTTTGTTTTTCTAGAACAGCATGGTTAAATGCAGTTTCTAAATTTCAGGTGTTTCTTTTCAATTTGGCGGGGGTTGGGTTTCGAGACAGGGTTCTACTTATAACAACCCTAGCTTCCCTGAACTCACTCTGTAGACCAGGATGACCAAGAAGTCATAGAGATCAGCCTGCTTCTGCCTCCCAAGTGCTAGGATTAATGGTGTGCTCCACCACCACCAGATGTTTCTTTAATACTAGATTTCAGCATTTTTTTCTTTTGTCTTGGTTTAATTTTCTTTTAGAATTTTTTTTTAAATCAGAATTATACAAAACACACAAAAATACATGGAATCAAATGTTGTTGATCAACCAGTACTGAGCATATATGTGTGGTTGATATACCCTGTGTCTCTTCATTAGAGAAAATGGTATATTTTGTCTGGTGTGTGTGTGTGTGTGTGTGTGTGTGTGTGTGTAGGGAGTTTCTGAGAGAAAAGCAACACACAAAATTTGGTGAACATGAATAGAGGGACCTGAGAGGATTTGTAGGAGGGGAAACATGAATAAATATATTTTATGAAAAAAATTTAAATTCAATAAAAGCAAAAATTTTTGAAATATATTTTAAACTTTTTATTGCCTTTTTGCCTCTTAATTTATTGCATTTATTTTACTTTTATTTGTTTATATGTACATGTTTCTAAAAGCATCATTTGTCATATTTTCTTCTATATTTACTCTGGATAATTCAATTGTTGATGGGAGATGTTATTCTGTATACATGTTTCTCATACTGGTTAATAAAGCACTGTGGCAAATAGAAAACTAGACAGGCAGGGCTTGGAGACTAGGAGGAGGAAAGAGGAAGTAGAAGGAGGAGTCAAGATGGAGACCTGAGAGAAAGAAGATGCCAGCCGTGGCTCCCGGATAAGATGAGCCACGTGGAAATACTTAGATAAGTAGAAATGGGTTAATCATTAAGACAGAGCTAGCCCATAAACAATAATAGTAATTGGCCAACAGGATTGTATCAAATACGGAGTCTCCAGAGTATTACTTGGAGCTGGCGCGGCTGTGGGCCCAGACTGGCGGGTTGGTGGGCTGGCAGAAACATACATGCTACAAATTGTAATAATAATTACTTTTATTTCTAATTTTTGATTACTTTAAACAATTGAGATTCCTAATTCTGATTTCTAATTATACCTTTACCCATATCTTTTTACTTAACAAAGCACATTTTGAATTACTGACTGCATTTTCTGCTGTGTTTTTTACATTCGTTGGACATACGGTAGTCTTCTCTTGGGTCGTCTTTTCTTTCCTTTCTTTCTTTCTTTTTTTCTTTCTTTCCTTCTTTCTGTCTTTCTTTCTAGTAATTTCATATAAGATGGTTTCATTCATGGATTTTAAGGCAAAATTATATGTAACATCGAATTTCCATAATTTGCTAGTGAAAATTTGACACTGATAGCTTTCTAACAGTACATGATATGAAGTGTCTCTATTTTTCCATTCCTTTGTTGCATGTGGTTAGATAAGTCTTCTATTTGTATATGACAGAATATAGACGTAAAACTCTCTGGAGAACAAAGGAGGCAAATGGAAAAAAAGGTGAAGCAAAATAGTGAAAGCAGCAGTGTATGAAATGGGAGATTTGCTCAGCATATAACGCTCAACTGTATGAATTTAAAACAAAACAAATTATTTAAGGTAACCAACTTCTAATGGAAAAAGGCTTATTTAGAATCATGTTTTGGCAGATTCTCGTCTATGACTGTTGGGGCTTGAACCTGTGATTGGCTAACACATGATGGCCAGTATCACATATTAGAGGAACACTGATCACCTCATGGCAAATGAACAAGAGAGGTTGAATCTAACTGTCTTTAAAAACACACCCAATATCAAAAGATACCCCAGTAGGTACTCCAAAGCATGCAACTCTAGGGCTAGCACCTTTACAAAGACCTTTACAGAACATGCAAGATAAAAATATATAGAATGCATTGTTATTTCTGACAACAAGGACTATAACAAAAGGAGAGAGCATGTTACAACCACAGGAATTACTAGTCAGAGAATAAAGCTTCAGTTAGACTAAGGACTTTATGACTCTCTACAAAGATTCCCATTGTTCATCAGTTAGGAATACCAGAAATAATGAACATATTCTATTTGTATATAATCTGTTTAAATATCACTAATATAAAAATTCCAGCAGGACTTCATAAAACATTTCAAGATGGCTAAGTATATGTGGAATTAAAGGAAAATATTTCAATAGCTTGTCACTTGAAGAATGAAAGAGGACAGATGTGATCTTGGCATCACAAGACTATAGAAGGTATTGCTAGAATAAGATGTACAGGGGTCTCAAGAAGAGAATCCTAGGGCTGTCACAAAGCTACCCATATCAAGTAGCAATATCTGATTATTCTTTTCAGAAGGAATGCCTTCAAGGACAATTGGTACAGTCATTTTGTTTAAGTTATTCTTAGTGACACTGACTATAATGATGTTTTAAATTTTTGACAGATGGTTGAGGGACAGATTAATTACAATTATTAAAAACAAAGAAAATTAGAAAAAAATATACACAATTGTTTACTGAAGTGTGAGATATTGACACCCAGAAAATGCAGTAAATCATGTGTTTCTTCATGCACACTATGAGCAAGTGTTAGTAAGGCGGTGCTGTGAATGCCAAATCTATGTCACAAAGAAGCCAGTAGAAAGGCCTCTTAAAAATCAGGTCACAGAAAAGGAGATAGGATGGGGGTACAGGCAGGGGAGGATGCGAGGGACAGGGAACTGGGATTGATAAGTAAGACAAAATTTTTATTTAAATTTTAAAACCTGAAAGAATCAGGATATAGACACACAAACTTGTTTGGAAACTTTACTAAACAATTAGAGAAATAACTAACAAAATAGAGTTTAGATGGAAAAATGTGATGGCAAACTAAAGCTTAGTGTGTGTGTGTGTGTGTGTGTGTGTGTGTGTGTGTGTGTGCACTGCAGAATGTTCAGTGCTTGAACTTTGGTAATTTACCTATACTACTAACTATAAAACTGTAGCAAAACATAGAGTGATTGGAGTACAATGCTTGAAATCCACAAAATATAACCCAGTTTGCAAACTGAAACACATTGGTTTAATAGTGATACCCTCCAGGTATCCTCTTACCTGTTCATCTTTCCTATTCTTATTCTCATCCGGCATTGTATTAATTGGTAGAGCAATCCATTCCATGGCTTAGACAAAGCCCACATACTGGCCTGTAGGACCCTTTAACCATTACATATGGGTTTACTGATTCTACAAACATTTATAAGTCTTCTGTTGAGAACCATTACCTGTGGAAGAAGCTGGTCTTTTTATGCACTCGGGGTGAATAGGTCACAATGTCCTGTAGCACCTTTGGGGTTTCCACATCTAAATCTGTTTGTGCGGACCTTGTTTCTTCTACTCTCCATTATTTCAGTTAGTTTCAAGAATGGTATTAAAAACTTTTACTTTCAACGTAATAATTTTAGTTAAGTCATGGAAAATGGTAGATTGCTGATTATGAAAAAAATTATAATCCTACACACAATTTCTTTCACATTCTTAAATGCAGCCATGATGTTTTTGGATACAATGAATCAGGAGGAAGGAAACAATGGAAGAGCTAATTATTTCCAAAGAGTAAAGGAGGAGTGGGTTGCAATCTTAGAGAAGCAATTGTCTAGATGACTCAAAAGAAAGCAACCAACCCTGCCCTCTGCCCTGGAAGTGAGCCTCAATGAACTCTCCCACAAATATTTTATTTAGAAAATTTATCTTCAGTAACATAAACAAATGTGGCAGTTTAGGCAAGAACCAATGTCGGAAAGGGGTATACACTATTTTCATAAGTATATATCGCTTATTCCCACCTTTATACCAAGATGAAACAAACTTGTGCCTAAAAGTTTTGAGGGAACAGAACTTTTTGTTCAAAGGAAAAAGCATGTCTCTGTTTATCAGTTGATTTTCTACATTAAATTTTCACTCTTGCATCTCCACTATTTTCTTAAATTAAATATTACTTATATGTCAGGTGACTGTTTCTGCCTTCCACAAAAGGTTCCTCAATCTTCTTTCTAATTTGGTTGTTTGTGATGAGCCCTTCTTCCCTAGAGACTCACATTCATCACCTGCCCCCACATCAGACCTGGAGAATTTAGTATATTGAGTGGAATTTTGTTTTGAGTTAAGGAGATAAAGGAATGGATGATGCTAAGAACTATGCTCTGTTTTGTGTTTGGGGTCACCTCAGAATGAGGAGGAATGGGATAACTTGAAACTCTCTCTTGGAAACCACATAGACACAACACCTGATTTTATGCGAGTTTTCTGCCCACTTGCTGCGTTATCCAGCTTGTCTGGCGCCGTTTTGAATCTTGTCTTAAAAGCAGCATTGTCGTATTCTCCAGAAAGCCTAAACTTAAGTGATAGGACATAAATAGCTGGAGAGAAAAATCTAGTTCAATATAGGCCACAGAAAATCCAACCCCCCACAAATCCCCACCCTCAAGTCTTCCACACTGCACTAGGTAAAAGCATTACATCACCAGTAGCTGCTCCCATTGGCTGAGGAAACTCAAAAAACCAGAAACCTGCTCCTGAACTAACTCTTTCTTGTCCTTGTAAAGCGTCAGAAATCCGGGTACCATACACTAGTACAAAGGCCCCAGGCAATGACACTTTCAGAGCACGTACTGGGTCACTGCTTAGGCTTACATGCTGGTTGGAGCTTGTCTGTGGTAGGATGCAGTGATCCCTGGCGAGTACAAGCTTGCTCCCTCTGAGCAAGTGGGAAGATGCTGGCTTGACTGGGAGTTGACAGAGATCTCCAATGAACTAAGTACGTTTGCTTTCTTCTCCCACTAGTGTTACTGCAAAGATTCTCATTGTAATAAGTTTTGACAAGAGCTGGCAAGGGGAGCAGGTGCCAATGAATCCAACTAGTTGGAGGCATTAGAGACACTGTAGGCACCAGAGGATAGAGGAGTTGCCATGGGAACCAAGTGAAAGGTGTTTGGTAGTGGCTGGTTAGGAGGCTTGTTTTCTTGTTTAAGACTGAGCAGAGCAGCAGGCATGTCTTGCTCTGTTTTTCTGCTTCAGCCTGAATGGGTAAATCCCTACTCTCCTACCCCCAATCCCCAGCCTTAAATAGGATTTCAAGAATTTAATTTCTTTGCTAGCATGAATAATGCTTAAATAAGAGGCACACCAAAATCCTTTGGGTGTGAGGGGGGTATTTTTGGCAAATCGGGGTAATTCTTATCACAGAACTCTTCATTTTGGAGGGAACAGTGTGTTGGCCTGGTTCAAAATAGAATCTCTCTTTGGAAGGAAATTTGAAAACAGCACTTTCAACTTCAAACTCCCCACCTCTGCCTGCATAAGTGTCTTTTCATTGTGTATTACTTGACATTCATATGTCTGGGTTTTCTAATTCTTTTGCCCTGAGATGATCTTAAATCTCAGAAATGTTAAAAGAATAAAGTACGGTACCAGTAGGTCTTTATAATATTTTATTTTTAATTATTTTATACTTTTAATTAAAATATAATTATACCATTTCCCCTCCATTTCTTCCCTCTAACTGTTTATATCCAAATTCATAGCCTCTTCTTCATCATTGTTGCATAGATGTGTGTGTGTGTATACATATAAAATGAATAAATATATGAATACCACTTGTTGAGTCTCTTCAGTGCTGCTTGTCTGTATATTTTGAGGACTTGCCATTTGGTATTTTATAAACAAACAGGACGCTCACTGAACTAAGGTCATTTGCAAATTTCAAGATTTAGAGCACCAGAAGTGTCCAAATTGCAGCATCTTATCTGTGGCAGGTGCTGTCTCTATGGAGTGAAAATGTGGGGACTTGAGCATAGCTCTTCTGCATGTGCTCCTTCTTCTTGTTACTTTAACACCTAGGATTTGGAAGATGTGAGTGTGACCCATGCTTTTTTCCCAAACTCTTATGAGGTACAAGATATCAAAAACCTAATTGTGAGAAAACCAAAGACCAAGATCATGAGGACTTCATTCCTACCAAAAGAGCAGAGAAAGCATTGTGAACCTACAGGTCACAGAGTTCCCACCACATCATTAGTAGTCCCCGTGAAAATGGATGTCTTAGCTCTTGGAGTAAAATATAACTAGTAAAGTAAATGCAAGTCTTATTTTTCTCTTTGAATTTCCCTGGATGATATACACAGAAATTTATTGGCAAAGAAAGAAAGAATCCTTTTATGGAAGACAGATCACCAAATGCAGGCTTCAGTCATGTTAAAACTCCCCCATTCATGCACAAAATAATCTTCTGCAAGTGTCTAAAAGTAGAGTTGGAATACTTCAATCATCTCACATTGAAATTATTTTGTTCTTTGTAAGATTTTAAATTGACTTTATCATATGTTGCAGTAAAATTACATTTTGAATAATTTATCTTGGGTGTATTAATGAGGGCACCATGAGATCCACAGGAAGACTGTATAGCAGTGCAGGACTTTTAGGTGTTGTCCCTCTGGATTCATGTTTGTCTGGTCACTAATGATTACTGACTTTTTTATATCACAAAAAGTTACATGAATAGAATTATGAATGTTGTCATTCTTTGATACATTTTCTCCTGCTGGGAGTTTGGAACTTTATGAGGCCTTTTTTTGTGTTCCCTGGAGTAATTATTCAAGGTTAGTATAGCTCACTGCTATTCTGTTCAACTTTATGAAACATTGCTGAACACTAGTTTTAGTTTCTCTTCATAAGATTGGCATAAAATAACCAGATAAAGATAACTTTAGAAATAAGGGGCTTATCACAAAATTTCAAGTTATAGTGCATTGTCACATCACATCAGTATTCAGGAACAGAAATCAGAGAATGTGTGTGCAAGGCTCAACACTGCTCTCTACTTCAGTGGACCAGCTTCTATACATCATGGGAAATGTATCCTTCCTCATCATCTAATATAATCAAGACAGTCTTTCACAGACCTATCCAGAGCCCATCTCCGAGGCAATTCTAGGTTGAGTCAAATTGACGACACCAATAATCATGACATTAAAAAAAAAATAAACCTTGAGTTTTCCAAGAACAATGAAAAATGCATTTGTAAGGAATGAAATTTTTAATGCTATTGTGTGGAACATTTTATAAATCTAACTAGATAAATTTTTTCTACATAATTTTCATGTTTACACATAGGAATAGTGTTTATCAATTCAATACAATAAGAGATTAACAGTTATACCAGAAAATAATTGTAAGAATATATGTAAAATTCTTTATTTAAACATTTTGGGTTGTTTCCTCCTGAAGTTTTTCACATTATAATTTTCTACTGTAGTTTTTAATTCAAACAGGAGGAAAGAAAACTGAAGCTACAAGTGGGTGGAGATTACAGTATCTACTACATGATTGATATGTGAGGAGAGACTACCATACTGTTCCCATGGTTACAGGCAAAGGAAGAATATCTTTCCATCTCCATGATATTGGGATTGGAAGATACCTTTTCTTCTCCATGGTTCAGCTTTTCCCATTCTTATATTCCATTGAAACTTGTGATTATATTGTTTTATTTTTTTAGGTTTTCTTACAAAACAATTAAAATTTGTTCATGTTTTTACTCTAGTCAGACCAGATTTGCTGATATTAATAGCATTTAATAAACTTATTACTATGTTTGGGTTCAGGTCTGCTTTTGTTACTCATTTTTAGTTTACAGACTCACTTCTGACCTGAAAAAAAGGGGAGCTAATGGACCCCCAGACTGATAGCTGGGAATCCAGCATTGGACTGACTCAGACCCTCTGAACATGTGTCTCAGTTAGAAGGACTGAGCAGTCTAAAGGACCTCTGACAGTGGAACCAGGATGTATCCCTGGTACACAAAAGGACTTTGGGAGCATGTTCCCCAGGAAGGGATACTCCCTTAATCTAGAGGCAGGAATGAGGGCCTAATTCCTACTCCAAATGACTTGACAGAATTAGATGATCCTTCCAGGAAGGCATCACAATCCCTGGTCCTTATTTTCAAGTAACTTCACCTAAATATGTGATGTGTGGATGACTGAGAAGTAACAATCTAATTGTCCCAGTGTTGATAAAAGAACAGAGTTATGGAGTTAACCCAACCTCTGTTGGACAATGCATGAACTTTGTTTAAAATGTGTAACATTTTAGGGGAATAGAATTATACAGCTACAAACATGCATGAAGGAAAATTAAGCCATGCTCATAATTAGTTGGACTTGTGATTCAAAAAGGAAAGAAACAAAACAAAACAAAATTGAATTTGTTATCCTAGGGCCCCATGGTTATTTTAGTAATAGTAAAACAAATGCTTGTGAATAACTTTATTTTTTCCATGGAAGATGGAAATGAGAGAAATCATTTTTTTCAATATATACAATTTTATTTTTTTTTACTTTTTTAAATTTAGATTTGAAACAAGCTTGTTTTACATGTCAGTCCCAATTCCCTCACCCACCCCTTCTCCCTTGTACTCCTCTCAAACCCCATCCCATTCCCTTTCTGCTCCCCAGGGACAGGGAGGCCTTCCATGAGGGTTCTTCAGAGTCTGTCATATCATTTGGAGCAGGACCCAATCCCACCCCCATGTATATAGACTGAGAGAGTATCCCTCTATGTGGAATAGCCTCCCAAATTTTTTCATATAATAGGGATAAACACTGATACACTACCAGAGGCCCCATAGACTTCCCAGGCCTCCTAACTGAGACCCATATTCAGAGGGTCTGGGTCTGTCCTATGCTGGTTTCCCAGATGTCAGACAGGGGTCCATGAGCTCCCAGAAGTTCAGGTCAGCTGTTTCTGTGGGTTTCTCCATCCTGGCCTTGACCCCTTTGATCATCACTCCTTGCTCTCTGCAACTGAATTCTATGAGTTCAGCTCATTGTTTAGCTAAACACCCTCCCTGGGGAGCAGAATTTCAAGATTCCATTGTGTCTGTTTTGTTTTGTTTTCTGCTGAGTAGTACTCCATTGTGTAAATGGACCACATTTTCTTCATCCATTCTTCATTCGAGGGGCATCTAGGTTTCCAGTTTCTGTCTATAACAAATAATGCTGCTATGAACATAGTTGAACAGATGTCCTTGTTGCATGAATGTGCATCTTTTGGGTATATGCCTCAAAGAAGCTTTTCAGTTTCAGGAGAGATTTCTTAATGAGTCTTTGTTGATGGCAAGAGGTAAGTAGTGGAGACTGTAGCATGGAGATATCCCTTTGCCTAGAAAATCTTTGTGCGAAAGCTAAAATTGAAGATGATAGTTTATTTACTCTTCGCAGTTAATTAGCAAAACAGATAAAGCTTTTTCTAAGGACACATAACCATTTTTTTTCTAGTTAATTATAGGACTGTGGATTGTGCCACATAAGTGACTCAGAAACTTCTACATCTTTCTCTCTCAAAATCCAGAAGAGGTCAAAACTTTCCAACATGCCTTTTAATTATCAAACTCAGGTTTAATCACCAGTCTCACACAGCATCTCTGAATACCTGAAGAGGCAAGAAAGGGGACAGTCAGGGCCACTTGTCCCTGAGTGGATGAATTCAGAAGGGCAGAAGAGCCTCTTGGTGAAGACTGGATGATGCAGCTTAAAATGTCTTTACTCATTAAAGCTAACTTAAGAATAGCTGTGTGAATTAGTGAGTAGAGTGAATTATTGAACAATACAATGAAAAATTGATTCAAGGGTGTCTATAAACCCTAGAGGTGAGAGAGACAACTAATTCCTTGGATACCAAGTGCACAAACTTATAGGAAATGCAAATTTTCATAATATGTTTTTGTCTTAATAAACTGAACCTTAAGTCATGAAGTCACATCCTGCAAATACTTAAATGGAAGTTACTATTCTTGAAATGTAATCATTTAGTGTTCACTGATGAAAACAAGTCATACTCTTAGAAAGACAGTTTGATGTTATCAGGCAAGAAAGTGTTTTCTTCCTTGCTGTAGGGCGAATTTTGTTCCTCAAATGTTCATGGGTTCAAACCCTAAGCCCCTTGTTTCACAGAATGTGACTCTATTCTGTTAGTTAGGCCTATAAAGATATTATTGAGTCATTAGGTTTGTTCTTAATCTAATGTGGTCAAATAATAAAGCCAGGATAAGCTCTTCCAGACAAAGCTTTGTGTAGAGAACCAAGAAGGAGCCACGCATGCAGAAGCTGGACCCTGAGGCCAGAGAACACATTGGCCCTGCCAACACCTTATTCTTACTCTCTAACCTTTCCTACTGTTTTAGTCATAAAGTCTGTAGTATATTCTTTATTTCATCCAAATAGGGAGCTGCTTGTGTCATCACCTCCCAGTCCAACCACTGAAGACTCGACATCCTGAATGGCTTTATTTTGAACCTATAATTAAGCATTAAGTTTAAATAAAATCATGAGAATTAAGTCATGACGACATAGTATTAGTGCCATCTAAAGGCACAGAAAACTTATTTTCATTAGTTTTAGTGCATGCTGCATGGGCTTTTGAAACATAGAACTCATACAAGGTTTGATACCCAGAACTCATTTAAAATACCAAGATGAAATGGAAACCCAGTTATCATTTCACAGTGGGAAAAAGACAAGGTATCTTCTGATCAAGCTGGCTACAGAAATGAGCAACATCTGGATTTGATGAGATACTCTGTCTCAATGAATAAGTAGAAGCATGATGTATAACCCCAAGGAAATAGTGTCTTCCAGACACATATATGAACTCACAGAGACTGTTGCAGCATGTATAGGGCCTGCATAGGTTCAAGATAAATGGGATCCCAGAACTGAGATGAGGAGGTGGATACCATCTCTCACCTTTAACCAAGATAGTATCTGGTTTTCTAGAGTGGAGTCTCACTATGTATATTAACCACACAAAAGAGTAGGCTCCATGCCGAATACAGTACTAAAAATGTTTTATTCTTGCACTGTGAGAGTGGATGAGGGGTTGATGGGGGAGTGGAGGGGCGTATGGGAGGACTGCAGGGACAGAGAACTGGGATTTGTATGTAAAATAAGATTGTTTTAATTTAAATAAAAAAATCATTAAAATTTTATTTTAAAATTTTTTTCAATTAAAAATAAAAAAAATCACTCCTACAGAGCCTCATCATTTAACCACTCCTGAACTGAAATCAGTAGATCATTCTCTGATGTTATCTGCAATCACTGTCCAAGTCTAAGGCAAAGACACTAAATTCTAGTTCCACAAGGCAGAAATTTATGCAACACAATTAGAATAAATTCTAAGAGTCCAGTTCTGAAGGTTCTATATGCATTATCCTTGCTTTTTCCTTTTGGAAAATATGAAGTATAGTATATGGACCACAATATTAACAAATTCTAAGGTAATTAAATAAATACATCATAATAACCAATATGTAGGGGTAATATTTTTTAAAATATGCTAATTTGTGTTCAAGAATAAAAATGTCAGAATCCCACCATTTGAAAAATGTGACTGTGGGACAGAAGGACTGATTTTGTTTCCCCTGCTACCTTCTCTTCCTTCAATTCTTTGTTCACAAAGACACATAACAACAGCATGCTTTGATTTTCAGAAAAACATCACACATCTCTGAAAACAAAGTCTCTCTTGTGTATCTTGGGAAAGAAAAAATGAGATCACATCACATCAGAAACAAAATAATTTCGTGCTACTATAGATGAGAAACCATTGACTGAGAGGTCAAACCTTAAATTTGAATGTCTAGAATAAATAAATCTAAACAGATTTCTCAGAAGGCTTGTGGAAAACAAAACAGAAAGGAAGCAGTGACAGGGGAACAGAGGGCAGAATGAATAAAAAGTGGAGGTGAAGTTTTATGATAATTTTGTAGCCACGGAGTCATCAAATTTCAGGTTTGGTGAGAACCCCAAAGGTCGCTGCTGCCAATCACATATCTGATGCTTGAAAACCCTAATTTTGTCTCCCCTCCAGTGGGATGACTCAGTGTGTGTAGCCTCCTTTCCTCTCTGGAAAGCTATGACTATAAAATGCTCCCTTCTACACAGTGCTTTACTTTAGCCCTGTGACACTTGTGCTTAGCTTCTATTTTCCTCACAGAACAAAGATGATTTAAGTCTTAACTCTTCGTGTGTGTGTGTGTGTGTGTGTGTGTGTGTGTGTGTGTGTTAAATTTTAAGTATTCTTAATTCACTGCTACACACAGACACATATACACATGCACATATACACATCCACACAGAGACATATTCAAACACATGAGCATACATACAGGCACACAATATATGTAACTCACAGGCACACAATATACATACACACAAGCACACATTTACACACATTTACACACACACTCACATACATACACTCATATGCATACACCTGTACACATATTTGTATGCAAACCATTTTACCCCCCACAGACTCTTCTATTTACAAATGAGAGATCTGTTTTTTATTCAACTATTTCTCAAAAAATATGGTTGTTTTTTAAATTTTAGATATGCATATATATGTATGTGGGAATAAGTGTGTATCTGCAAGGGATGTACAAGTGTCTATGGAGGGTGTAATATTGCTCCAGTATTTGGAACTAACAGTGATTGCTGTCATCTGTGTGGGTGTTGAAAACTCAACCCACGTCCTCTACAAGAACAGCAGGTGTTCTTAACCTTCCTTTCTTCAAGTCCTGTGATCTTTAATAACAATTGCCTTCCTCAGAAATAACTTTGTATATTATTTCTTGAAACGTGAAGCTTGGATTTGGGTAAACAGAATGTCATGTTGATATTTTTAAAGAAGAAATTAACTTAATCCTAATTTCTAAGATTGTATATGGATGTTAGATCTCCAATACCAGATCATATCTGTCAGCTGCCACTTCAATGACAGCCAACGGTGGAGTCAAATAAACACACAATTTCTATTTTTTCAACAAATCGAAATGTTCACATCCAATGATGTTACATAGTTCAACTAAGCCATAAATGTGTTACTAACTCACTATACATCTTTGTATAAGACACTGAAATTTGTATCCCTTATTCACACTAACCCACTTATCAGCATTCATTTTGAGTTTATAAATAGTTAAAATATCCACATAATTAAGCAAGCAATTCACTTTTTCCTAGTATTTACCTCCTTTGCTTCCCAATAGCCTATTAACACCCATGGGGACTGTCATTCTAACTTAATAACACATGTAGTAAACATGGAACAAAATAATAACTTTGCTGTTGGACTCCCTCAGCGTGTGTGTGTGTGTGTGTGTGTGTGTGTGTGTGTGTGTGTGTGTGTGTGTGTGTGTACATGTCTATGGAAGTCAGAAGACAAACTGTGATGGCAATCATAAAGTGTTGGCTACCTGATTTTGTAGACAAGTTCTTTCACTTTTCTAGCCTCTTCAAGCAGTTTGGCTTGCTAGATAGCTTGTCTGCACCTTCCAGAGCCAGGATTACAAATACAGGATAGCATATTCTGATTTTTGCTTATTTGCATGAGCTCTGAGAATCTACTTCAAGTTAACCTTTTAAGGCAAGCACTTAGCTGACTGACATACCTCTCAAGCCTTTTCCAGCAATTTATGAAGCTCAATTATATTGCTTTAATGTTGCTTAATGTAAAGTTTATGAATGTTCTTATACAACATCGACAAGTCATTGAAATTTTGTCTTTATTTCCCAAAATTCTTCAAGAAACCTTGAAAACCACATTTGCAACTTTACCCAAGAGCTCTAGAGTTAACCTTAGAATCATTCTCAATTTACATGATGCATCTAGATAGTAGACATTTCTTCCATGATAGCATGAAAATTACAATGCTGAGTTTATCAACTCCTTTGTGTAGAAAAGGAAAAACCAGTTATAGTTGGGAAGTTCCACTTTGTTTCCAACCTTTGTCCATGAAGTTTCCCAAACAAAATAAATTAGTAAACTGCTTACCTTTTGTTTGATGTATAGAAGTTCATGCCTCATAGTGTATACTTGAGCTCTTAAGATACATAATACTGAGCTAGTTAGCCACTGGAGAGTTGAAAGATTCAGAATCTCTCAAAATAAGATGAGAGAATAAGTCATTGAATGATTGATCTTTTAGTGTACCCAGAAGGATTTATATTTTCATCTTATACCTAACATAGTTCAAAGTTGGCTTGGAGTAACTAGACACAGAGAAAGGGAAGCCTTGTCAATTTTTCTTAAATTACTTGCTCTTTTGAGAATAGCTAATTTAGGAAGTTCTCACAATCAAAATAAACGGGTGTGACACAAATTCTCTCTGTGTCAGTCTCTCTCCCTCTCTCTCTCTCCCTTCCTCTCTCTCCCTTCCTCTCTCTCCCTTCTTCTCTCTCTCTCTCTCTCTCTCTCTCTCTCTCTCTCTCTCTCTCTCTCTCTCTCTCTCGTGTGTGTGTGTGTGTGTGTGTGTGTGTGTGTGTGTGTGTGTGTATCTGGCTCCCATTCTATCTCTTTTTGAAAATTCTAATAATAACCTTACCTTTTTTTGTTTTATGTCAGTCTTTGGGGAAATAAAATCATAAGAACTGCGGAAGCAGCACTTTCCTATTCAGACCTACTGTGAGATGATTTTAGGGAAGCTATTAATTCATCACCTAACTGCCCCTGGAAGAAGAGCCTTGGTGATCGACAAAGTCCTAAGATACCCAGTGAAAGGAGTGTGAGGCATTTACCTTTCTTTGTGTGAATTTATAAACACTGTGGATTATTATAGAATCATTCCACAAAGAAATTTCATCTCTGTTAAATTTAGGCATCTCAGGGTGTTTGTTTACGAAATGAGAACATAGGATAGTCAAATAATGTCAACTCAATTAAGGCCTTGGAAAACCAAAGAGGTTCAGTGACATACACAGGGTAAGTTGAAACCAAGTGTGCTGCTCATTGATTTTGACCTTGGGAATTTCATAAACAAGTCATTATGAAAATCTCAGACTCTTTGTTCACATCTTATAAACAGTGACATTTATTATCTTGCCTACCTAGAGATGCCAGCCATTTGGTTCTTATCCAGGGTCTCCTCATATTCTCCAAGGCTACTGACCTCATAAGAGTGGCTGAAACTCTCCCACTTGTTTGCAGCCTAGCAGAGTCTTCTCGTGGTTGCTGTGGATTTCACTAGAAGTGTTCCCAAAGATTCAGTGGTGCTCACTGATTTATTTTGAGTGGAAATGTTTCTTCCGGGGAGAAAGAGAGGAGATTTCTAAAACTCAGATGTGAAATGAGCATGGCAATGCTTACTCAGTAAATGAGACTTGAAAAGCTCAAGAAATTCTTGAATCTGGTAAGGTTGACATAACCTCTCCTCAACTCAGATTCCTCCTAGAAAAGTAGCCAGAGGGGTGGTCATATTATAAATCCTATTCATCCAAGTCCTAAGATCTTTTGTTTTTGTGGAACCATGCACATAGGGGCACTTTATGGTAATTAGCTGAGACTGTGATAGTTCAAATGAGCGTTCCAAGAGAACACAGTGAAGGCCTTGCAGCCATTCCAGCAGACCTCTTCCTTGGATGCTCTGCTATGTGCATACATATCAGTAAATTCATCCTTATGATGTCCTTCTTCACTACATCTAACACCCTCTGCATTTTTCCCATGTCTTTTTATAATGATACAACTTAGCAAAAACTTGCATTTATTTTTGGATTAAGCTGAATTTTCTCAAATTTGCCTCTGTAATTGGTACCCTAGGCCATGATGGGATGTGTTTCTCTTTGTGTATCTGCATCAGAGGAAGACTGATGTAGACCTAAAAGGAACTTGAAATCCTAGGAAGACCAGAGGATCTGAATCAGATACCACTGACCTTGATAATGTTGAGGAGGTTAGGAAAAGGACTGGGAAAACATAGTATGCTTCTAATATTTATATATAAACCGTTTTTAGGTCAATTTTTTAAACTACACATTAAAAAATCTGACAAAACGTTGACCCCAAATTATACTCCAAATTCAGCAAAACAAAACACATATTACATTTTAGTCTTCAACGTATCAGCCTAAGAATACAATGACAATGTCAGGGAAAAAAGAGGTTTCCATTTAATTTTATTTTAGTGTAGAAACAATATTTCTTGTTTTCAAATTTGCTCTTCTTTTGTTTTTAATAAAAATTTTAATATTTTTCAAGCTCTTCAATAAATCCTGCTGAGATTATAATTGAGATTAAATTAGACAGATAAATCAATTTGGAAAGAATTGGCATATTGGCATTTGAATCTCTAAAGTGATAAAAATAGTTATCTCTATATTTATTTTTCTCATATTCCTTCATCAATATTTTATAGCTTTCATCAAATATTTGACAATTTTCCTAAATTCATCATTAACTAGGGTCACATTTGTTGCTATTGAAAAGACTTTCTGAAGTTCTTTGCTTTACACATGTATGTGTATGTGGCTTGCCTCCTGCAGTCTGGGTAAATTTGCTTATTAATTCTTAGTAACATTTGTATATATTTGGGGATTATGAGCACAAAGAACATGTCTGCAGATAGAGATAATTTTATTTTATTTCTCAAACAAATGTTTCTTTTGTTTGTTAACTTCTGCTCTACTTTCCATGATCTGAAGAATCTGACTATTAGTTGTGTAATTTCTTTTTAAGAAGTAGGAAGTAGTTTTTCAATATTATGTACAGTGCTAACTAAACATATCTCCAATATGCTTCAATAAACTACTAGTTCAATAATATTGTTATTTTTTATTTTCAGACTGTGGCATGTATTGTATTTTCCTAGGTATACTGAGATGACTATACAATTTTCTCTTCATATGTTGCTGAGATGGACAATTATGATTATTAGTTAAAATTTATCAGTTAAAGTTTGCATTTGTATATTTTAAAACTACCTAATTGTGGGTTTTGATGATTATTTGATTATCTAGTTTCAGGATTTTGAGGCTTTGTTTAATAATTTCCTTTTTTGTGGTATATGTAGCATCAGACCACAGACTTGATGAGTAGACAAGGTCTTTCTTTTATGCATTTTGGACATTTGTGCAGAATCGATTTTATCATTTCTCTAAATGTTTTGTGTCATTTCTAAAAATGAAATCATTTCTTTTAATTTACAATAATAGATGATTAACTACAGTTTGACTTTCTATTTTTTATGTCTGTATGTGTGAGTGTGTATGCTTATAAATGTATATGAAGATGAAAATTATCTATCTATGTATGTGAAAGACCCGCAGAGCTTGGACCCTTATGCCCTGACTCAGGAAATGCAGGTCCCCAAAATCACTCACGAGAAGCAGTCTTGATGCAAAAGCATGAGGTATTTTATATTCCAAGTGTACTGGGGTCCGCAGCCATACGCCACACAGGGGTAGAGGACTGGGGACCCTGGGTAAAGATTTGAGACAGCTTTTATAGGGTTACAACAAAGCCCACGCATCTTAAACCAATCATCTCATAGCATCCAGAGCCCGCACTGTGCAGACCAATCAATTTAAACCATCCAAGCCCTTGCTTTATAGACCAATCAGTTTCTTATAGCCCTGGAGATCTGCATTTGGGTGGACTCCTAGATGGGATAACAAATGGCAGTTAGGTTAGGTCACTGGGGTGGGGATTTCACAAGCAGTTTACAAAGTCAGGTAAGCAGCAAGGAGTGCCTGGATGAGGACAGGGTCTGGAATTTAAACTTCTAACTTCCTGGAGTCAATGGGGAGTTAGGCTAAATTTTTCCATCCTTACATTCCCCACTTCTTCTATTGTTAATACTTCTAATCTTAGAACTGGGAGGACTAAAGGCATTCTCCTCTTTTCCTGGAAGGCTCTTGTACTGTTGTCTAAGTACCATAATCTGGACCACACTCACTTTCTCCCTAACAAATGTAACAAGCAACAAGAGAAAAATAAAAAATGAGCAGTTATAAGTGGCTGTCCTTGGTTCCTATGTCCTCAAGTGGCATGGGAGTGGGTCCAGGGGAGGAGAAGGACATATGCTGGAATGGCCGCAAAATGGGCCTTTTCACCGAGCCCCAAGGTTTCCTGCGCTGTGATGTCTAGCGTAGACCGAAACTTCAACCCAGAAGCGATGTGGAACTTCCAAGTCTCCTTCTGCCGAGTGGGCCTCCCGAAGGTGCTTCCAAGCTCTCTGTCTCACCCACTGGAGTCCCTTAAGCCTAGTGAACAGAGGCTGGGTGGGCAGCTCATCAGCACTATGTACAGAGACTATTTCCACCAGTGGAGGGGGCCCCCCATATAGTAATTCATAGGGGGTCAGCCCAAACGATCCAGGGGTGTTTCTAACCACTAAAAAAGCACAAAGAGTAGGACAACCATCCAATCATTAATGCCAGTCTCTGCAGTCAATTTAGTGAGGGTCTCCTTAATGGTTTTATCTATCTTTTTTACCTGAGCTTTGGGGTCTGCATGCACAATGTAATTTTAATTAATCTCCAGTATCTTGGCCAGTCCCTGACTTACCTGAGCAACAAAAGCTGGACAATCGTCTGATCTTATTACTTGAGGTATTTAACCATGGTTGAGGCAGCTCCTTTTGTTTGTAGATAGCCCCTGTGTACATGTACAGTTGCAAAAGCATACCTGCTGCCCATCTGGATGTTTATGGACTTCTCTTCAGCTAGACCCAAGGCTTGCTTAAAGGCCATGAGCTCAGTCAGCTCTTTGTGTTGAGTTTGGTTCTGTCCACCACCACTGCCCAGCCCTTTCTTTACCTTTTATAAGGTAACTTCTCCCATCAGTGAACCAGGTCACCACCTCCCCAGCCAGTGGGATGTCCATAAGATCTTTGTGAACCCCATCTCTTCAAGTAACAGTTGTTAGCAGTCATGAGTCTGGTTCATCAGTTTTCTCAGGCAGAAGAGTGGCAGGGTTGAGGGTGGCTGACAGATCAAACATAATCCTCTCGGTGAGAAGCAGGCTTTGGTAGTGAGTCATGCAGGTGTTGGTCATCCATTGGTCTGGAGACTGCCTGAAAATGCTTGCCAGTGCATGGTGCACTAGTTGCTTTTTGCCCCAAAGTCAACTTGTCAGTGTCTTTGACCAGTACAGTCACTGCCACAATAGTTTTAGACAGTCAGGCCATCCACTGGCTACAGGATCAAGCTTTTTTTGACAGATAAGCAACTGGTCATTGTCGAGCGGGTTCCTGTTGCCCAGGTTCCCAGTTTAAAAAAAGTAAATTTAACTTCTCTCCCTTTACTGTCTTTTCCTTTAACCACTGTGGCCAAGATTTTAATCAATTTTTTTTCTCTTTTTTGTCATATTGTTTCTCTCTCTCCCTTTTGTAATACACTTTCTTTGCCTCTTTTATTAAATCACATTACTTAGTTTCCTGTAACCCTTCCAGTCTCTTGAGTTTCCCTTTCTAATATCTGGAGCTGATTGCCCTGTAAACACCAGAGCCAATGAAGCTCTCTGGGCTTCTGAGGTAGGGTCAAAAGGAGTGTTCTCTTTACCTTAGCCAAATTGGTGGGCCTTCTCGCGGCACCTTGGAGACCCACTACCAGAGCCTGGTGATAGATTTTCAAGCTCTCCCTACCTTTAGCAGTGTTGGAGTCCCTACTGGGGTGAGTCAAGGCCTTCTGTCCCTGTCTTCCACCATCAGGCAAAAGAATCAAATGGCCAGGGAATACAACAGAGGTTGGTCCTAGTGACCAACCAACAGACAGAAGTCAATAGCCTCCTCACCTCCCGGGGTGTCCCCCAAGGAGGCAAACAAATTCAGACAACAGAACTCTGTTCTCTGACCAACAGATAGAAGCTAACAACTGGGCATCCCCAGACCTCCTATACCCCCCTGGGAGTTCCCCCAGGGCAACAGCTTGTGACCCTCCTAGCACATCTGCTGGTCACAGTCCCCTGGTCCTTATGACCCAAGAGGACAGCTGCAAACCAAAACTGGAAACGCGAGTTCCAGAATACAGATACCAGACTATAGATAACAGAGAAGCCAGCCAGCCGACACACACACATCAGAGGGACACATACGCACACATCAGAGGGGATCCCCATACCTCCGTAGTACCTTCAAGTTGGTTTTCAGGTGAGAGGGGTGGTCGCAGTTTCCTGACCAATGCACCAAATGAAAGACCCACAGAGTATGTAATCTCAGGCCCCGAATCAGGAAAGGCGCACCCCCCCCCAAAATCACTCATGAGAGTGGTCTTGATGCAAAAGCATGAGGTCTTTTATACTCCAAGTGCACTGGGGTCTGCAGCCATATGCCATGCAGGGATAGAGGACAGGGATACAGATTTGAGACAGCTTTTATAAGGTGACAACAAAGCCCGCACATCTTTTTTAAAAAAAAAACATTTATTTATTTTATGCTGGACATAATTATACATGACTTTTTTAATGAAAACAAATATTTATAAACAATATTTGGAAATTTGGGCGTCATTCTTTCCACACTGCTTCCTATTGGTAGGGGGCGCTGTCACAGGGGTATCCTAAGAAGACACAGAAATCCTGGCTGTAGTGGTCTGCAAGGCTGCATTGTCTCATTGTCGTTGCTTCAGGGGGTCTTGATCGATCAAACCACGTTAGTCTGGAAGGAATCCACAGCTTTTCATTTTCTGTGGAAACAAAATTAGAAATCATTTGCCCCAGTAACATGTCCTTAGGCTTAAATTTTGAAGTCAAAGCACTATATATATATATATATATATATATATATATATATATATATATGTGTGTGTGTGTGTGTGTGTGTGTGTGTGTGTGTGTGTGTGTGTGTTGAATTTATCCAGCAGCATTTTCCTTGTTTTTTATTAATAATATAATTTAAAATTTTTTACATGTGGATCCCAGTTTCCTCTCCCTTCCTCCCTCCATCTCTCTTACCCTCTTTCCCCTGTAACATGCACCCTGGACACCCTCCCCTCCCATCCCTCCATCCCCATTCCACTTGTAGGGCTATGCTATCCAGGTTGGGTCATATAAATCTGTCAAGTCATTTGAAGTAGGAACTAGGACTTCTCTCCTGTGTCGTGGTTAAGGAGATATCCCTCCATGGGAGATATGTCTGCACAGTCCTTATGTGTACCAGAAATAGATACTGTTTCTACTGTCTGAGGTCCCCCAGACTTCATAGTCCTTGTAGCTGAGACCGATAATCAGGGGGTCTGAGTAAGTCCCATGCTGGGTTCCTAGCCATCAGTCTGGGGGTGGCAAAAGCTCATCCTTGTTCACGTCAGCTGTCTATGTAAGTTTCTGCAACCTGGTCTTGTCCCCTCTCTCTGCATCTGGATTCTAGTTTGATTCAGTGTTTGGTTATGGGTGTTGCTTCTGTTTCCAACAGGTACGAGATGAGGACTCCACGATGGTGGATGATTTAGTTGATGATCTCACTATCAGGGAAGGGCATTTATGGTAGCCTTTCCATGGTTGCTCGAATTATTTGTTGGAGTCAGTCTTGTAGGTCTCTATACCTTTCTTTAGGTTCAGTTTTCTCTTCAAACCACCCTCTCTCTTTAATGCCCACCTCTCACCCTGACTCTATCTAGTCACATGTGTTTTCCTCTCCTCTTCTTCTCTTTCTTTGAGTTTTCTCTCCATTCACTGCCCCCCCCATTTCCCATGTGCTCTGGGGGACTTGTCCCTTCCCCCTTTTATGAGGGACCATATATGAATCTCTTAGAATACACCTTGTATCCAAGTTCATCTGGTGATGTGTATCTGGTGGTGATCCTGTGCTCTTAAACCAGTCATTTCATAGGATTCAGAGACCACGCGGTATAGACCAATCAATTTAAACCATCCAAATCTGTACTTCATAGACCAAACAGTTTCCTATAACCCTGGATATCTGCATTTGGGTGGGCTCCTACGTGGGGTAACAGATGGCAGTTAGGTTAGATCACTGGGGCGGGGGTTTCACAAGCAGTTTACAAAGTCAGGTAAGCGGCAAGGAATATCTGGCTGAGGGCAGGGTCTGTAATTTAAACTTCTAACTTCTTGGGGTCAGTGGAGAATTAGGCTAAACTTTTCCATCTTTACATATGCCCATGTAGACTTTGGTGTGGAAGGCAGAAAACAAGAGTCATCCTAAAACACCACTCATCTCGAGTGAATTATTGGCCTAATGTTCATGCATTAGACTAGATTAACTGGTATGTTTTATTGGGGGTTGGCATTGTGGTGGGCCTAGGCCAGCAGGGAAAACATACTCCCTACATATGGTGCCCAATGTGGCTAATAAGAGCTTCCACTTAAAACTAAGAAAAGCTTAACAAAGGGTTTTAGAAACAAAGTAACAAAGACAAGCAAAATCTCTTGGAAACTTTGCAAAACTTTGGAAACCTGGTATACAGAGTAAATTCCAGGACAGATAAAAGTTACACAGAGAAACCCTGTCTCAAAATATGTAAAACTAGAAGTAGAAGAAATAGAGTAATAAAAAAGCTATGGAAATATGGAAAGCACAGAGAAACTATGGATACTATACGCTATTCTGTTGTCTTTAAATTGTTTGACTGCTGAGGAAATAACAACTGTTAAAAATAAATGCTGCTGGATTAATTAAATTTATATATTTTAAAAATGCTTTGACTCCAAAATTTAAGTTCAAGGACAAGTTACTGGGAAAAGGTGTAGGCAGCCGCCCGAAGGACGCCGTTATAAGATGGCGAACTTCCTCTTTCTTGTTTACCTTATTCGGGCATACGCCAGCTTGGCGGCTGCACTCCAGCGCGCCTGCTCGTTCCCTAGCCAATCCCGTGGCTCCAACACTGAGGCGAGGTCTTTTGAGCCTATGAGACCATGACCCGTTGCCTAGTAGGATATATAAGCAGCTGTCCCTTCCTGCCCGGGGCCCCTCACCTTCAGCTCTCCCTTCAACCAAGAGGCTCCAATAAAGTGTGATCTGAGAAGAATCCTCGTGTGGTTGCCGTCTTTCCCGAGGGTCGGGCTTGGCGCGCCACAACTGGTGCCGAAACCCGGGACCAGGTGAGGGGCCGAAGAGGATTCAGAACTCAACACACGGAGCGGTGGTACCGGTAAGTTCCCTTCCTCCTTGTAATGTTTGCTTACGCTTTCTTGTTTGTTCTGCTAGTCATAGAAGTATATGAGCATCAAGATAGTGTGTTGGAGGCCGACACTTATGAGGAGGAAGAGAGGTAACGGAATATAGAAAAGGAAAAGATGTCTGATAAAACTACATCTGTAACTTGGCCAAAAGAAAAACCCAGGGACTCTAACGAGTTGTCTACTAAAAGATTGGTGCCTTTGAGGAATAGAAAGCCTCAAAAGACGGGAGGTGCCATACCCAAAAGAGGAGGACTCCCACAGTTAAGGAAATACATAGAAAGGAATTACAAAAAAAGGAAGAAAGAAAAAAGGATAAAGAAGATAAAGGGGACTCCCTTTATCCTGTCCTCGAGGAATTTTTAGATTATGATTATCAGGTGACGAATCCTTGAATGATGGATCCTCAGGTGAGGAGCTATCAGAACTAAGTTAATTAGAACAAGCTGCAGCTGAATATCAAGGAGAAAGGTACGGATGGCGACGGCCTCCTGCCTATAATGTTTCCATGGGAAGAGCCGATGTCCCCATTGCACCCCATTGCACCCCGGGAATCTTGGCCTTCCTCTGCGCCTCCTTCCTATGCTCAAACGGGAGGAAGCTGCCATTTTATAAAAAGGGATACAAGGAGGCACCTGGCCTCTGCATTCCCTGGTTTTTGTTTTGAGAACTCTCAATGATTTTCAACAGCTGTTGGGAGATATTAGCTAATGCCCTTCTGCTGGCATTGCCATGGCCCAATCTGTTCAAATGGCAACACCCTTTTGGCAGTTAGCTCAATTAGGTTGTGAATGGAAATACCCCAGGTTATGTATTACTAGTGTGCCCTTTCGTAATGCTTCCCATGCTGCTGAATTATCTCGAGATTTATCCCAGTATTTAGCGGAAACCTGGTCAGAAGAATTTGACACACTGTCTCCAACAACTAAGACGGGAAATCATGATGATCAACGCCACCCGTGTGGACCTGTTTTGCATCCTGGCTTTCCTCGCCCCTCTCCTACTTCAAGGAATGGGTAGGAATAGGAATGTTTGGCATTTTTTGCCTGGCCGGGTGTTGTTTTTGTCTCTGGCTCATTTGTAGACTCAAAGCCCAGCATACCAGGGATCGAAAATTAGTTGCGCGGGCCCTTATGGCCATGGATGCTGGAGTGTCTCCACAAGCTTGGCTCACTGCCCTTAAAGAATAGATCCTCTAGTCCACAGCCATTGCACCCCTAGAGCCTTAATAAGGCTCATTGCACCAGGGATGGTGTGGACAGAGATTGTCAGTCTCTAAGAGCAATTAGGACCCCTCCACATGGCCTTTGCACCCCCTGGGGAAATTACGTTGCCTCATTGCACTAGGGAAGGCATGTGTGAGATCTCGATAGCACAGCCTTTGCACCTCCCAGGAACAAAGTAAAGGTTCCATTGCACGGGAGAAGGTGTGTTATCAACAGCAGGCATCCTTTGATCGGTCCACACATCATGAGGTGGGGGCCTGAACGGGAGTAAGACCACCAATATTGCTCTGGTCATATTATAATAAAAAGGGGGAAATGTAGGCAGCCGCCCGAAGGACGCCGTTATAAGATGGCGAACTTCCTCTTTCTTGTTTACCTTATTCGGGCATACGCACTCCAGCGCGCCTGCTCGTTCCCTAGCCAATCCCGTGGCTCCAACACTGAGGCGAGGTCTTTTGAGCCTATGAGACCATGACCCGTTGCCTAGTAGGATATATAAGCAGCTGTCCCTTCCTGCCCGGGGCCCCTCACCTTCAGCTCTCCCTTCAACCAAGAGGCTCCAATAAAGTGTGATCTGAGAAGAATCTTCGTGTGGTTGCCGTCTTTCCCGAGGGTCGGGCTTGGCGCGCCACAAAAAAGGATTTCTATTTTTGTTTCCACAGAAAATGAAAAGCTGTGGATTCCTTCCAGACTAATGTTGTTTGATCAAGCAGGACCCCCTGAAACTGTGTCCCAGGTGATCCACCATTCAAAACAGCTGGGACAAGCCAGCCTTTAAGACTACAGCCAAGATTTCTGCATCTTATTAGGATCCCCATGACAGTGCCCCCTACCAGCAGGAAGTAGTTTGGAAAGAACAACGCCAAATTCCCAAATATTATTTATGAATGTTTGTTTTCACTTAAATGATGTTGGTTTTAAATGGTTAATGATAACAACCAATCTCCTTTTAAAGGTAAAAAGGGGATTATGTTATAGATAGGAATACTTTGTTTTGGAATGGATTTTCATTTATTTTTACAAATTTAAGGTCAACTTTGTGATTATGTATATTTCTCCACTTGTTTATGTATTGTGTTTATAAAGCTCAGTTAGAAACGTATAATTTAGTACAGATTATAGATAGTTACCTATAATAGACAAAACTTACAGTTAGGTGAGTTAGGATTTCTAGATATATAGAGATGTATTTGAGATGAATAGGCATTCTTCAAACCTTTCAAAGACCTTCAGAAAAAGGCGTTTAAAATGGTTTAGGGTTTTTCTCGACAATGAGACATAACTGTTCCTAGCAACTCCACCTTTTTCAGAAAGGAAGATGGACCTTGAAAAAATGCGTTATGGTGTTTGCCTCCAATATGGCAAGATTAGACATTTGGGCAAGATACTACTCTTGCCTCCTGGACTGTTTGACTTTATGCTGTATAAACTGGACAGGTAGGGCCCACAGGAAAGTGACTGCTGAAACAAGATGGGCAGTGCTATAGGGTTCCTGCTTCATGGAAGTGTCTGCGAAACATTCTGCAGGACACAGAGAAAAATGACTGACAAACTGCCAATATGGATGGACAGTTTAAAGTTTTTTGCTTTGCTGAGAAGTCTGACAGACACACTTTGGCCTATAGGATGAAGAAGGAACATTACAGAAGAACTTCGGGTGACTGACCAGGTGAGTTGTTGCTGTTATTCTACAGTTTATATATTATTCTTCTGTGGTCTTTGAAGGAATTGAAGACAGATAGTTATGGTTATAGTTTTCATTATTTAGGAGTAAATATAAATTACATATAAGACTTTATACTCACAAAGATAAGATAGATGGTAGAATATTCCTTTAAATCTTATTAAATGTTAATGAACTAAATGTTGCTAACTGTGATTCTTAGTTGAGAACTGTTGTGTTATATTTTGCTGTGCTAAGGTTATAAACCCTTCTTTTTATTTTAGACAGAAAAGATGGGAGAAGTCATTCTGTAAATATGTTTCTTGTATTGGCTAATGAATAAAGCACCATTGACCAATAGGAAAGGAAGATAGGAGAGCCTGGGAGACAAGTAGGAAATAAGAAGTAAAAAGGAGGAGTCAACATATAGAGACTTGAGAGAACAGAGATCCAAGCCTGCTCTCTGGTAAGATGAGACCACATGAAAATACTTAGATTAATAGAAATGGGTTAATCATTAAGACAGAGCTAGCTGATAAGATATTAATAACTGGCCAACAACATTTATATCAAATACAGAGTCTTTTTGTGTTATTTGGGGCTGGTGTGGCAGTGGGCCCAGGCTGGCAGGGAAAACATACTCCCTACAACTGGCCAGTGAGTTATGGTGATGCTCCTGCCTCAGCCTCTTTAGCACTGGGATCCAATACCCCAAACATCCTTGGGTATGTTTTGTATGTTTGTTGGGGAATAAATTTGAGTACTCAAGATTTTCAAGAAAGCCCATTTGTCAGGTAAGAAAGCCCTTCTGGATTTCTTAAAAAGTATAGGAATGTAGTGTAATTAATTTCCTTTTGGTAGAATCTTAGTACTACTTTTATGACAAGGAATTTATTTTCCCCAAGTTGCCAAATGCATTACCATAATATCCATAATGCTCTACCTAAGTGATGTGAATCTAGCTAATGAGAACTCACATGGTACTTATTATGATTGGCAGTTATGAATTCTTATGACAGTTTGCAGAAAAGTTTATAAATTTTGTTGATTATTTTTGTAAAAAAATGAATAATGTTTGGCATTCATTTGTTTCACCCCTCTTTATTTCATTCTTCTTTTCTATTTACTGATTTTATGTTCCTATTTTACCTACCTCTACTATGGTATACTTTTGATTTTGATTTTTCCTTAATGTGAAAATGTATTTGATATAAGATATATATTATAGTAGTAAGTTACAAGGCTAACCTCAAATTCAAGAGTTCAGCCTCCCTCTGCTTCCTGGGTGCTAGGATTAAAGGAATATGCCACCAAACACAGAATACAGAAACAACTTTTTAAACAGACATGGTTATACATTTTCAGAGGCAATAAGAGTATTTTGAGTTGGGAGAAAGTCTGTTTTAGATGTGAATTATGGGCCAGTCCTTGTTATATGGTGGGGTTTTGTTTGAATTGAAAAAGAAAAAAATGAGGAAGAGGAGATAGAAGGGGTGAGGAAACGAGTGAGAGATATGAACTTGTGAATGAATGTAGATTCTTGGAACACCACTAAATGAATCTACATTCATTCACAAGTTCTTATATGTAAAAGCACTGGTGGGTCCCATTAAGGCTCCCTGGTTGTTGAATCCGACTCTGTGAGTCTCCTATGTGCCAGGTTAGTTGTTTCTCTGAGTTTTCTTGTGATGTCCTTGACCTATCTAGTCCTAAAATCCTTCCTCCTTCTCTTCTGTGAGCTTAGCCTTACTAGATGAAGGCTCTCTCATGAAGGTAATTAGCAATCTGATTACAAGGATAGGCCAGTTAAGGTATGTGATAGCTGAGTTTTGAGATAGATCAATTCCCAATATTCTGAGAAACTGCCATATTGATTTTCAAAATAGCTGTGCAAATTTGCAATCCCATTGGCAATGGAGGAAAGTACACCTTGCTCCATATCTTCTTCAGTTTAAGCCATTATTTCTGTTTTGATAGCCATTCTGACAGCGACATTTCTTCAACATTTCTTTCAGTATTCCTCTGTCATTTGAGATTATTTTGTTGAGAATTCTGTTTAGGTCTGAACCCATTTTTTTAATTCATTTTTTTTATGTCTAGTTTCTTGAGTTCATTACATATTTTGGAGATCAGCCCTCTGAAGAACATGGGGTGGTAACAATTTTTCCCATTCTGTAGGCTGCCATTTGTCCTACTGACAGTGTGCTTTGCATTACAGAAGCTTTTTATTTTCATGAGATCTCATTTATAAATTGTCAATTTTGGTGTCTGTGCTACTGTTATTCTATTCAGAAGTTGAATTGTCCTGTGCCAATGTACCAAGGCTATTTCAAACTTCTCCTCTCTCAGTTAAGTATAACTGGATTATTTTGAGGTATTTGATCCACTTGGACTTGAGTTGTGAGGAGGGTAATATATATGGACTTATTTGAATTCTTCTATATGCCAACATCCAATTATGTTAGCAGCATTGTTGGAAGATGCTTTTCTTTTTACACTATATAGTTTTGGCTTCTTGTCAGAAATCGCCTGTTCATAAGTGTGGGGATTTATAGCTGGATATTTGATTGAATTCCATTGATCCCCCTGCATGTTTTTATGACCATGCCATGAAGTTTTTAATTATTATAGTTATGTATTAGAACTTGAGGTAAGGGATGGTGATACCACTGGTGGCAGGTTTTTTTTTTTTGGTGGGGGGGATTGGATTGTTTTAATTATTCTGGGGATTTGATTTTTTCCATATGTAGGTGAGTATTGTTCTTTCAAGGTCTGTAAAAAATGTGTTGGAATTTTCATGTGGATTGTATTGAATCTGTATATCCCATTCAGTATGTTGGCCATTTTTACCATGTTAATTCTCCCACCACATGAGCACAGATGATGTTTCCATCTCCTGATATTTTCTCCAATTTCTTTCTTCAAAGACTTAAAATTACCGTCATAGAGGTCTTTCAATTGCTTGTTTAGAGTTACCCCTGTTGTTTGTGCCTATTTTGGACAGTGTTGTTTCCCTGATTTCTTTCTCATACCTTTTATCATGTGTATATTAGAGAGCTATGTTTTTCATTTATTTATTTATTTATTTATTTATTTATTTATTTATTTATTTATTTAAAAGTTTACGCAGCCACTTCACTAAAGTTGCTTAACATCTGTAGGAGTTTTCTGTTAGAATTTAGGAATCACTCTATGTACTACAATGTTATTTGCAAATAGTGATACATTTCATTGATTTACAATTCTTTAATTTGTACCCCTTTGATCATTTTTGGTTGCCTTATTGCTCCAGCTACAATATAGAGTACTATATTGAATAGACATGGAAACAGTGGACAGTTTTGTCTTTTTCATGATTTTAGTGGAATTACTTTGAGTTCCTCTCCACTGAAGGCTATTGTCTTGCTGTTCATATATTACTTGTATCCCTGATCTCTCCAAGGCTTCTACAATAAAAGGGCTTTGTATTTTATCAAAGACTTTTTCAAAGTCTAATTAAATGATTGTAAGGTTTATTTCTTTCAATTTGTTTATGGTACATCATAGTGACAGATTTTCATATGTGGAAATATATCTTCACCACTTGGATGAACCCCACTTGATCATCGTAGACCATCAATGTGTTCTTGGATTTGATTTAACCATATTTGATTGAATGTTTTTGCATCAATGTTCCTGAGGGAAATTGTTCTTCATTTCTCCTTTGTTAAGTCTTTGTGTGCTTTGGATATTAGGGGAGCCACACCCACATAAAAAAATTAAGTAATATTCTTTCTGTTTCTATGCTGTAGACTGATTTGAACAGTACTAAAATTACCTCTTCTTTGAAAATCCAGTAGAATTTTATCCTAAAACCATCTGAGTATGGGCCATTTTTGTTGGAAGATTTTGATGACCGTTTCTATTTCATTAGGGGATATAAATCTATTTAAATTGTTTGTCTGATCTTTATATGATGTATATATGAAAAATTTCATTTATGATGTATATATGAAGAAATTTCGGATATGATGTATGTATGAAGAAATTTCCTCAGTGTCTGTGGTTATGCCCCTCTATTTGTTTCTGATTTCTTTGCCTTTTAGTTAGTTTAGATAAGGGGTTTTCCATATTAATGGTTTCTTCAAAGTACCAACTCTTTCGTTTATTGATTTTTTTGTATTATTCTCTTTGTTTCTATTTCATTTATTTCAGCCCTTGGTCTAGTCCCCCTTAGTATTTCTGCTAGTTTTGTTTTTTTCCTTTCTAGAGCTTTAAGATGTGCTGTTAAGTTGCTAATGTGAGATTTCTCCAATTTTTTTTCATGAAGGCATTTTGTGCTATGAACTTTCCTTTTAGCATAATCTTCATTGTGTTCAATAAATTTGGGTATGCTGTGTGTTCAATTTTATTGATTCCATGAGTTTGTAGGCTTCTGTAGTTTGTGTTGTGTTGAACTCCAACTTTCATCCATGCTAATCTGATAAGATACAGGGTAGTTATTCTAATTTTTAAAATCTTTTTAGGCTTGTTTTGTGACTGAGTATGTGGTCAGTTTTGGAGAAAGTTCCATGAAGTAGCTGAAAAGGTATATTCTTTGGTGTTTGGGTGAAACACTATGTAGCTATCTGTTAAGTCATTTTGAATCATGAATTTGTTAGTTCCATTATTTCTCTGTTGAGTTTCTGTCTGGTTAACTTGTCCATTGGTGACAAGGGTTATTTATTATTAATGTGAATGTTTAAATCTAAATTTAACTTTTAATAATGTTTCTTTTAACATGTGAGTGCCCTTGTATTTGGAGCATAGATTTTCTGAATCAAGATATCCTTTGGGTTAGTTTGTCCTTTGATGAATATGAAATGTCCTTGTCTATCTCTTTTGATTAATTTTAGTTTGTAGTCTATTATAGGTGTTAGGATAGCTACAGCATCAAGCTTCTTATGTCACTTTAATTAGATTGTTTTACAATTCTTTACTCTGAGGTAATATCTATTATTGATGTTGAAGTGTGTTTCTTATATGCAGTAGAAGGATGGATCACATTTTTTTATGTCCATTATGTTAGACTGTATCTTCTTTTCTCTTACTTTTCAAAAGTAATATTTTTATTTATTATTTAAATATGTTTCCATTTATTTTACATACCAACCAAATTTCCTTCTCCTCTCTTCTCCTGTCCCCTCCCCTTTTCCGTTTATACCCATCTCGATTCACTAATCCTCCATGTTCATTCAGAAATGGACAAGATTCCCATGGGCTTGCACAAAGCATAGTGCATCAAGTTGAGACAGGACCGAGTTCCTCCTCTTATGATAAGGCAGGGCCAGGTAACCCCAATCCTGTCTTTTTATTGGTAAATTGAGTCCATTGATAATGAGAAATATTAACGGTCAGTGATAGTTAATTCCTGTGATGTTGTTGCTGTTTTTTGGTGGATGGTATACATATTTCCCTTTTGAGGGTTTTACTGGTATGGGATTATCTATTGCCTGGTTTTCCATGGGCACAGCTAACTTCCTTGGATTAGAATTTTCTTTCTAGTAGACTCTGTAAGGCTTGATTTGTAGGGATGGATACTGATTAATCTAAGTGTAATTCTGATATGTTTGTCTTTATATGTTACTAGGCCTTTTCCATTGACGCTTTTAATATTATTTCTTCATTCTGTATGTTTAGTGTTTTGCTTATTATATGTCAAAGAGACTTTGTTTTCTGGTCCAGTCTATTAGGTGTTCTGTCAGGTTCTTGCAGCTTTTTTATGTATGTCTTTCTTGAGGTTGGGAAATTTTTCTTCTATGATTTTGTTGAATTTATTTTCTGGGTCTTTGAGCAGGAATTGTTCTATTCCTATTATTCTTTGATGTTTGATGTTTTCATACTGTCCCAGAATTCATGAAATATTTTGAGCTAGGAATTTTTTTGATTTAACATTTTCTTTGACCAATGAATCTATTTCTTCTATCATCTATTCAATGCAAAAAAATTGTCTCTTACATCTCTTATATTCTGCAGGTGATGCTTATATTTATAGTTTCTGTTTGCTTACCCACTTTCTCAGATTTTTCATTACAGAATTCACCATTTAATTTTTGTTTATTGCTTCTATGTCTTTTTCTCAGTTCCTGAACAGTTTTACTTGTTACCATTAACTGTTTAGTTTTATGTTGTTGGTGGTTTTTTTTGTTGTTGTTGTTGTTGTTTTGTTTTGCTTTATTTGCATTCTTTTAGAGATTTATTGATTTCACTCAAACTTTTGTTTGTTTTTTCTTCAGTTTCTTTAAGGAATATTTTGATTTTCACTTTAAGGACATATATCATTGTCATAAAGTTATTTTTAAGGTTGTCTTCTTGTTTTTTAGCTGTGTTGAAATTTTCATGTCTTCTGTTGTAGTAGAGCTGGGTTATGGTGGTGACATATTGCCTTTTCTGTTTATAATTGTGTTTTTATATTGACATTTGGGTGTCTGAATTTGGGTCACTATATGTCTAGTTGTTGATTTCTGTGTTTGTCATTGTTGGATGAGTGTACCTTTTCCTTGGTCTAGTGACCTAAGTAGTCAAGGTTTCTGGTGACTGGTGAGTTTTCACATAAAGTAGGGTGTGTCCACAAGGCTTTATATGACCTTGGTTCCCATGATAAGTTCTGGCCTTAGATAAAGTCTTTTTGGGGGTTTATAGATCTAACCCTGTCTCCAGCTATGTCTGAGCTGTTTTCATGGGTACCTAGGACAGGCCTGGCCTCTGATACAGCTTCTGGAGCTGTTCTTCCTCTGATATGGATTGTACCTGAGCTATGGCATCTGCTCTTCTACATAGTGTGGCCTATGCCTATGCCTATTGATTCTGATGAAATTCTGAGGAAAAATTGATGACTTGGAGGTAGATTAAGTTGGAGGGGTTGGCAAGTGGTATGGGTCTTAGGATAGCAGAACCCAACAGGTGTCATCCATCAATCTGGCAGGCAGGTCACTTATTAGCTAGTCTATTGGTGAGGGCTGCACCAGAGCATTATGATTTTTCTGGAGTTAAGTGCAGGATCAGCAGTGGTATCAGTGATGAGATGATTTGGGGCAGGCCACCAGTGATTGTTGTGGCTGTGGTCTGTGCCTCAACAACAGAAGAAATAGCAGGACAAGGACAAGCTAGGAAAGCTGGGATGTAGTGGCCGGCAAAAGGTTTGCAGTGGAAGGTGCGCAGCAGGTTTGCAGGGGAAGGTTTACAGGCAGAAGTGGGAATGGTACAGTTCCATTAGCAGGCCAGTAACTCACCTATTCTGGTGTGTGTGCCTTAGGCCTTCTTGGGGAAGTCTTCTGGGATTGTGCAGAGGTCCCAAAAGAGTGGCTAGGGTTGGGTTGACATGGCATGGGTCTATAAAGGGTCCTGGGAGACAGAAACTGCGGAATGGTCACTCACCCATTTTGTTAGGTATGGTCTGGGCTTCAGTAGCATAAATATGCTGGTCAGGGAACATCAGCACTGAAACATTAATCTAATTAATCTTCAACAATAAAAATCCAGGAATCAAATATTAGGGTAAAAACTTGAAAGATCAAAGAAGCAGTGGAACAGCCACAGTTGTTTCCTACCTCTTATTCCTCTATCCAGAAAGGACCCTCCTAATCTGCCCCTCCTTACCACACTTCCCTCCTCTCTGTACAGTCCTCCTGACCTTTATGGTTAACTAGTCACTAGTTCCACCCTCTGACCCCAAGAAAGCTTCATTAGTCAGAACACAAACTAATCATCAAACAATACAGCATCACTAGAGACTATTTGGAGTTAGTATGGGCCTGCAGAAGGATTGGGAGAGACAATCCAGGGAGGCATGCAGTTCTGCTGGCCCAAAGGCTCTCTTACTAATATTTTCCATTGAAGAAAATCTCACACTTACCTACCAAGTTTAGGTCACTATAAATGAATTGATTTTTTGTATTAGAAGCTTGTATTCATAACTTTTGCATCTGTGCATTCATGAGACAGAAAGAGACAGGAGAGAGACAGAAGCTAAAGTAGGAAACAGGAAAGAAAAAAGACAATTTGATCTGCATTTGTCTCAGCAATTGGGCCCTCAATTAATGTATCTTAAATTGCCTTAGGACAGTGCCAAAAATATTAATTTGAAAGTGATGCATCCTATCTTTTATCTGAATTGTATGACAGAAGTCTTGCGAAGCTGGAAAGCTGCTAATTTAGTAGTCAACAGCGTCAAATAAAAAATTTCCCCTGTATGTCTATAAAAGAACATCTTAGCAATAAGGCCCAGCAAATATGCTTCAAAACAGTACAGTCAGCAAATCTGCTTCAGGTTTTGAAATATCTAGCAGCAACATTTATTAGAAAGAAACTATTATATATCAGCAATATAAAAAGCTGTCTCTTCATCAACATTGCTTTATTATAGGCACTAATTTTTTTTGCAAAACACCTGCTGAACTTAAAGAAATATGTTGAATACTTGCAAAGAGACAGATGCAGCTTAATCACATAATACTGAACTTGACTTCATTGCTTAACAATAAATGAACTGAACACACCAGTGCAGAAGGCTTAAGTCTTCCTCAAATTTGCACAGAGTTTTCATGAATACATTGTGATGATTCCTTCTTCATCAAGTTTGAGGATACGAACAAATAGTGATTATAGAAATCTAATTAAAATGGAATTCTTCTAATAAAATTAGATCACATCAAAGATCACAGTTGGAATTAACTCCTTTCTCCAAGCTCCCCTCCTCCCCGCTATTTCAATTTTCCTAGCTGGCTGCTTTCTGTCTACTTTTCTCTTTGTAGTTCTATCCACGCATCCACTCACCCATTCATCCATTCATCATGCTCTGTTTATTCTATCAGATTACTTGAAAATTTCATGTTATGGATGAACCTTCTTGAAGGTCAGGTGGGATGGCATTATACCTCAGTAAAAGATGGAAATAGAATAAGAAAGACCATTTTCTCATTCTCTCTTCTGCTGCACATGATTAGTTTTATATGTTGATTGATTTTTGGTGCTAGGTTAAGTCGATTTCAATGAATTTCACTCACCCAGAGTTGACCAGATTAAGACCCAAAATTGTTTACCCATATAACTTTTTCCTTCTTTCTTCCATCTTTTTAACTAATATGTGAGAAGAAATCTTATTTGCACATATGTGGAAAAGTGTCTACATATGTCTACATGAATTCACAGTCTCTATTGGATTAATCATTCTTTCTATTGGATTAATCATTCTTTCTTTATTGATTCTTATTTGCATTGTAATGGTAAATAATAGTACTTTAATTTTACTTCTTAAGATAAGCTGTGTACTTGAGAAGACCATAAAACAATGAAAACTCATGAATATTCATATCAATGACTACACAGCATTATAGTCATAATCTCTGGAACTAGTTCTCACCAGTTCAGAATTAATTATCAAGTTCAGTTTTAATTGCATTCTTCTAAATTACACCCCCCAAAAAAGAATTTAATGAATTATCTGGTAAGTACTTTACTGGGACTAAAGCGTCAAGAAGAGCATCCTAAAATCCCATTCTTAGCTTCTAATAAGCAAAGGAAGGCATATGATCCCAAACCCATGCTCTAATCCTTGTTATCCAATGTATTAGACATTTTCAGCTGCTTCTTGGGGTTTAATATCTTTTATTTCCACTCAGTATTCACTAAGAATTTAATTGAGTTGGGGGAACTTATTATTAAAAATTAAACCCTAAACACACATTGTTCTCAATTCCTTGTTATTGTGAAACTGAAACAGCATGGAGAAAGGGGCACTTGATGGGGCAGACCCAAAAGAACATCACTTACACAGAGTTAGGACACTGCTGCATCAAAGTCAAATTAAATAGCATGTTTCTGCAATAAGATAGCAGCATGTTAGAAAATGCAACCAACTTAAATCTTCCAATCAAAATGCTAAATTGATGTTGAAAGCTATGTAGGAAAGAAAATTCAGCCATAATACTCTTTTACTTTTTAATTAACTATTATTTTTTGAAATTAATATATGTTTACAAAAATTTTCACCTTTTCTTTCCTCCCTCCAATATCTTCCTTGTGCCCTTGTCTTTTTCTCAAATTCTTTGTGATTCTTAATTGTTGTTTTACAAACACACACACACACACACACACACACACACCACACACACAAACGCAAACACACACATACATACACATGAACTTTAAGTTCATATACTTTTACTTGTATATACATAATTTCAGAGCTGAACAATTGGTATTAGATAGCTAATTGATATATTCTTCTCTGGGGAAGAGTATTTCTATCGCTCCCAACATTCCTTAACTAAGAAATATTTTTCTGTAATTCTTTGTTTAGGTGTAAGGCTCCATGAGATTTCCCCCTCCCATGTTAGGATACCTTTTGGTGTCATTGTTCAGGTCTTGTTTAGGCAGTCGTGCTGGTTAGACTTCAAGTGTCTAGCTTGCCTGACCTTTCAAAGAGATGTAATCTAATAGCGAACTTCCTGATTTTCTCTCTGGTTCTTACAATATTCCTGGCTCTTCTTTCAAGATGTTCCCCAAGCTTTAGATTATGAAGTTGTGTTATAAATTTCTCAGTTTCCCTAACTTCTGCACATCATTTTTTTCTGCATTTTGTTTGGTTGTGGTTATCTGTGATGAATAATAGTGTGCATCTATTGCTAAAAGATTTATTTTTTAACTATGTGTGTTAAAAAAAACTTACCTATTGGTATAAGGCTAAATATTTAGTATGTAGTTAAGTTTCAGTTGTAAATGGTCATCTAAGATCTCTGAATACACTAGCTGTATGTAGCTTGCTAAGTTTCTCATACTAGGCATGGTTTCCCTTTTACTGAGTGGGCTTTAAGTTCAATCAGAGAATGTCGGTTACTGCCAATATATGCATGCCAATAATGCATGTTTAGAGTAATTGAGATACAATGCTTATTGTTGTTTGTTTCTGAGTAGGGCTGTTAGTTGTCCCCACTCCAAAGCTTGCATGGGACCTCCTGTTACCATAAATGCTACTCCACAGGGAGTATATCCTATCAAGAAAAATCCAGCTTGGATCCATTGAGTCCTGTGCCCAAAATACCTGATGTCTTAAGCAATAAGGACTTACTTTAAACCTCTGAGAGGCAAACAGGTGCAATAGCAATACCCTCTAATGTTGTGGTGCACTCTTCATCTCCTTTGATGAACAATTTAAAAGAGATGCTTCTTAATTCTGGTGTTGTAGTTTATTAGATAGTCTATGGCTCTATAGGGTAGCAATGCCATTCTAGGTAAGACAACTTTATTAATACTATATTTATATGGACATAGACATACATATTATATGTAATTTTAGACAAATGGTAATAAGATTTCTTACTACTTTATCAGACTTCCTTACTATTATTTTATAATCCTCCCTACTTCTGTATTCATCTCCCTCTTCCTTCCTAATTAAATTCCCACATTTTCCCAATTACCCTTAAAATCATTTCTACCCTTTCATGCCATGTCTATTGATCCCCATCATAGTTTGGGTTTCTGGGTTTCTGTGCTTACAGCAAGTTATGTACCAATAACTGATAATTTGGAGTTAAAAGTCACTGATGCTAGAGAATGATGGGAGATGTTATTCTGTAAATATGTTTCTCATACTGGTTAATGAATAAGGCCCTATTGGCCAATAGGAAAGCAAGATAGGTGGGGCTAGGAGACAAGGAGGAAAGAGGAAGTAGTTTGGAGGAGTCAACATGGAGAGCCTGGAGAGGTAGCACACCAGCCACTCTGGCCGGTAAGATGAGCCACGTGGAAATACTTAGAATAGTAAATATCATTAAGACAGAGCTAGCCGATAAACAATGATAGTAACTGGCCAACAGCACTGTATCAAATACAGAGTCTCTGCATGTTATTGGGGGATGGTGTGGCGGCAGACCAGACCAGCAGCAGGAGAAAATCCTGCTCGTAACAAGAGAACAAGCAGCTTTTGTCATTCTAGATCTGGTTTTCTCATTCTATATGCTCTTTTTTTGTTTTACTTTTAAACATTTACATGTCAATTTTATTGTTCCCTTTTTGCTTATAGCTGAATAGTATTATGTAGTGTATATGTACATATTGTCTTTACCCAGTCATTTGCTGAAGATTTCTATTCCCTAGCTATTGTGAATACAGTGGCAATGAACATCAAGTCATTGCATTCTTACAATAATTAGAGCATAATATTTTGGCAACAAATAAATATAAAGAAATATTCCACTTCCTTAGTGTCAACAAAATTCAAATCAAATCTAGAGTGAGAATTCCTCTTATACCAGTCAGAATGACCATGATCACTAAAACATTGTATCATGTTCTGATGAGGATCTATTTTAAAAAAAGGGAACACTAATTACTTGTGAATGTGCTAATTTGTACGACAAATGTGGAAATTAGAGCATCAGTTCCTTAGAAAATTGGGAATAGATATACCTCAAGATCCAGCTATACCAATCTTGGAAATGTACCTGAAAGTTGTTTCATTCTACTGCAGGGATAGTTATTTAACCATGTTCATGGCTGCTCTATTCATAATAGTCAGAAACTTGAAACAGTCTAAATGTCAATCAAATAATGAATTGATAACAAAAATGCAGTATATTTACCCAATGGAATATTATTCAGTGGTTAAAAATAAAATTACTAACTTGAAGCTATACATGAAGCTATAAATAAATTATCTTGAGTTAGTTAACTCAGACTAAACAAATATTTTATTTTCCTATGTATAACTACATAGATGTTAGTTTGTAAGAGTTTCATATTCATGCTACAATCTTTAAAACCACAGAAGTTAAGTATTGACTAGGGGGCTAGGGGGAGGAAAAGATATCTAAAGTAAGGATAAATAGATAATATAATTTTGAAAGACAGGGTTAGACTGGAATTGGAGAACTAAATTGAGAGAGTAATGGAAAAGAGGGACAAGGAAAGAATATCAGAGTGAAAGTTAACACTGAGATCCACTTGCAGAGTCATATGGAAACCTAATACTGTAGAAGCTTCATAAAATACATACATATATGAAAAAATGTAAATAAAGTCACTAAATAATGTGAAAGACAATGACCCAATAAAGCATCTTTCACCACCAAGTAAAACCTACCTTGTCAGGGATAGGTTGCATTTAGTAGAGGTGTTCGTCAAAGTGGTCCCATGGAAACTCTAAGCATCCCGGGATATTTCCAAGGCTACTGGTTGCTCTCCACATACTGACAGTAAGACTTATTATTAAAGACAACAACTACGTAACTCACTGAATGTGCTCTGGCAATAGTGGCACAAAGTTTGTGAAAATACTCAACTATTTTCTGATTGTATTTAAAGTCAACTCCATGAGATAGAATCCATGCCTGATACTGCTTGGGTAGCAAAGTACCTAAGATTAGATTATAAAAGGCCTAAGAGAAAACCAAATACTACTATTTCTTTAAAGAAATGTAACAGTAAAATGACTCCTAACAATAGTCTGCTATACTCCCAAATCAGTGTCTTGATCAGCTGTCTGTCCATCAGAGAATCATTCTCCTTCAGTAAGTGGGAACCAATACTGTGATCCATTGACAATGTACTGAGAGTGAGAGACCTTGTGTCACTTAGTCCTCAATGGAATGTCTCTAATAAACCCCTCTCTTCAGGCCCAGGAAGCTATGTGAAAGAGAATTCAGAAAGATTGCAATAGTCAGAGGTGATGGATTGCTCCAAGGAAATAGTGCCTGGCAGGACTGATATTCATAGAAATTCACAGAGACTATGGCATCATGAGCAAACCTATACATGTTCAAAGCAGATGGGGTCCCAGTGCTGAGAAAGGAAAGTAGTTATGGGCTCCCATTTCTAGACTATCTGCAAATGACACCCACTTTTGAAGAAAAAATTTAGTTTTCTTCAATGGAGTTTCACTGAGTATAACAACTATACTTAAGGAGAGATCCAATACCCAGGAATAGAAGGATGACAGAAAAAAACCACAATGTTATTTTTTTTAATTTTTTTGATTTCATATTTCTTTGTTTAGATACTTTTGTCTTGCTGACTTTTTGCTGTGTGTGTGTGTGTGTGTGAGAGAGAGAGAGAGAGAGAGAGAGAGAGAGAGAGAGAGAGAGAGAGTTTCTTCTGTTTTGTGTTTGTTTTCCTATGTGCTTTCTAGAGAGAAAGACAGGACATAGAATTGAGTGAGTGGTAAGGCAAGTGTATTTACACACCATATATCATGATTTTTCACTCCCCCAAATTCTTCCAGACTTAATCTGTTACCCATTACTAATTGGTTAGACTTAAAATTATAAACTAAACATACTGAGCATGTTGTATTTATATATTTATACATTTATGTATATACACAAACACACCAGAACATACATGTGCATGAATGCACACACACACACACACACACACACACACACACACACACTGACACACATACACACACAATTGTAACTCAACAAGAGGCCACAAATTTGAAAAGGAGCAAAGGGATGTTTTGTGAGAGAGGCTACAGAGAAGGTGAGAAATGATGTAGTTGTATTTTTATTTTATAAGACTAGATATAACGAAAAGGAAGAGGTTTAACTGGAAATAGCAGTGACTGGGGAGTCTCTTTCTCAGCCTTGTGACAACAGAAAACTCTGAGTAGGAAGTTGGTAAAGGGAAGAACAAGAGAGCTTCCGGAAGCTCTCCAAATCACAGGCTGGAAATGTAATTGTTCAGAAATTAGAATGATGACAAAGGTTGCCACACTGGTGGATTTAGTTGAATCTGTCTTTTATTCCACATTTGGTGCTGAAAAGTTCCTAGGAGTTTAAAGGGGGCACTAAGAGCGATCAAAATGGGAAGACTTGGTCAAGAGCCTCCCCACAGTTTGCTTGATGGGTCAAGCCCCTCAAGGCCAGCCTGTCAGCCCATCCAGGCAGCTGCACCAACAGAGCACAGCTTTTCTTTCCCATTATTTATGTGGTAGCAATTTGGAAGCACAGATTAGATCTTTTAAGAGAATCTTTTTCCTGCTCCCTGGCCAACAAATGATAGCATTGGGTTATTTCATCAATGTAACTATTTCGAAGTCAGTTTATACAGATCATGAACACCAAGAAGGGTAAAGAAGCTAATATATATGACAGAGATAGCCAATAAGGAATGCTGGTAACCAGCTAACAGAATTTATATATCAAAAAAAAACAATCTAATTAACTTTTTGTTGTTTGTTTTTGTTATCTTTTTAATTTGGCCTCCATTTCTGAAGCAAGAAAATATCCAAATTTTGTGATTGTCATCATCTGTTTCTTGAATCCCATCACTGCCCATGTCAGACTCAGACAGCGGATCCACTCTCTATGATTTGTCTCATTGAAAATAAAGTTTCTGGGCATGCCACTGGTTTTTTTGACATATTTATTCTATAATATATGAGACACAGTGAAGCTTCAGTCATTAATAAACATCTAACAAATGTCCAATTAGGAATACATAGCATATCGCATAAGACACAGCATGTGTTTTTATCATCCTGCTTTAGTCATTACTAAAGGGACAGGATGGATGCAGTGAGCTGCTTTCACAATGCTCTGACAATGTGAAAACAATATGGCTCACAGGCAGGAACTGCTCTCTGAAAATGCCACCACACCTATCTTTGAATGTTCACAACTTAACCTGAGGATTGTTTACATCTGAGAACTGTGAGAACTGCCAATTAAAACACAAAGCTGTGAGTTTAAATGAGGAATTGGTTTAAATGAGTAAAAGAGAAACTAAAATATTATCTTTAAAATAGATATAAAGAGTAAAGAAGAAGGGAATGAATCAATGGCTTCATGGCAAGGATTGATTCATTGATGTTTGATTGATTGGTGTTTGATTAATTATTCACACTTTGTTTCTATATTTAGTCAACTAGTTCTTAACAGTAGAAAATTCTTGGGTGTTAATTTCAACAAGATCCTAGAAACTATCTCCTAAAAATCAATAAACCATTTATTTATTTCGGAAATTTGCATACAGTGATTCAATTCTGTTTTATACATGCATACATTCTTAAAAATACACTCCCAACAAGGCTATAGATTCCTATCACTAACCTTTGTAACTACATGAAAGGCACACAGAAGACAGCCTAACAACTTCTTGCTTTTGATTTGAACTATAAATTAATACTATATTTACAGGATTGTCTTGGATGAAAGTGTGACTTTTACATATCAGGTATTGATTTACTATAGTAGATACCAGGGAAAGAACCAAAAAACATGAAAAAGTTCCCATTTTTCATGCCTAGGAACACTGGAGTCTATGAAGAAAGCCAGTCTGCATTTTGGTCACTGCTGACACATGCCCATGAGGGAGAGAGTGATGAAAAGCCTGAATCTCAGAAGCCCATGAAATGATCTTCTTTATATATTCTCTTACAGGGGCTATCTCTCATAACCTGGTATCTTTAGCTTGAGTTCAATCCACTTGTCATTTTATGTAGATATATGAGTCCCTCAGCTAGGTAGAATGATCTTTCCTAATGCATATTGGGACATTGGGACAATTACTCAGGATGAGTAAACTGGTCATTGATTGGGGAATAATAAAGTCCCTCTTTCTCTTGTACATTCAAAATCTGGATTCTTGACTTTAGCAGCCAATCCAAAGTCTTAATTCTCTTTTTCTATTTTCATGTGTGGCATTTCACCTGCTTTCTTTCCCTTCGAGCTTCCTGTTCTCCACACCATCTTAGGGAGGCTGCCAATTATTTCACAAATGCTAGAATCTTACAAGGCCTATTTCTTTGCAACTGGAAATTAAATTTCCAAAGTGATGCATCTAACTTTGGTTCAACTCATTAAATCAGAAGGGAATGTGGAGAAACACTTTGAAGACAGCTGTGACAAAAAGGAGAAAGCATATTCCATTGGATGAGCACTTTGCCCACATGGCTTCTGAGAGATTTTATTTTTAATGATTGTGGCTGACAGAAACTATACTCTACCAGGATATGTTAATTGACTGGCTAAGTCCTGCCCAACCACTTGCATACAACACAAGGTCAACATAGACTGAACCCTGCTGCATTTAACTAGCATTTAGCTGCTTGTTGAATCCAAGCTTCTGGAACTTTTTAAATGATTGACTTGTCACTATTTTTCTTTTATTTGAGACTTTAATTGTTAAGAGCATATTATTTTCATCCCCTCCCAAAGCCTCCACTGTGATCATCCAATAGCAGCCTTGTATATAGCCGACTTTTATAGACTATCTCTTTGACAGAATGTTCCCATTTTCATGATTTTATGCACATTTCTTCATGTTTGTAATTTTCACTGCATCCTCCATGCTTGACAGAAAAAGCCAATTAGAAACATGGGAGGTAAGAGAAAAGGAATCCATGTGGGATTCAGGTGAAACATGTAAATGTGAACACCACAGTGAAAGGAATCCATAGTGCGAAGAAAGATTACTACTACTCTGATATTAACAATAATGAACACAATATACAGGGGTCAACACAGAAAGACATGCTAAAACATACACACACACACACACACACACACACACACACACACACACGCACGCACGCGCGCGCGCGCGCGCGCAGACCTGTTACATTAAATGAAGATTTCATTAAGATATTTTGTTTAAAATTAAGAAAAATAAAATAACCCCACTACAAAACCATGTGTATTTAAGCTTAAGGCAAAAACGCAAAGTGGTACAGAAAATGAGCAGACATTCAGCTTACCAGAAAACACTAAGAATAATCTGGAAAGTGCAAAACTAAGTACATAGGAAACTCAAACGCTTGAATGCTGAATTTACAAGAGGGATTATAAACACCGATAGAGTAAAAGGGACACACTTTAGTCAGCTGTTTCTCTAGATGACAACACCCCAACGAAAACCATATTGTTATTTCATTCATCATAGCTAAATAAATCATTTACAATGCTTAGAAATCACATTCAAAAATAACATGGGAATTTTTATTTTTAGCCTCATGAAAATACATTTGAAAATGAGCCACACTTCTCACAAACATGATTTGAATTTGCATTCCAAACCAGAACAGGTAGATTAGGCATGTAGCGACTCTTACCCAAATAATTAATTTTTCAAACCTACCAATTTAACAATAACATACAGAATTCAAGTTAGAAAGGAGGCAGATCAGAGGAGACAGAGCACTGTCTTGAAACATATAACAAGTGATGATTTTTCAATGTTAGAAGCAACAGCAGAAATCTGAACAAATGGAAAAGCATAATATATTCATGGGCAAGAAGATTTACATTTCCATATTTTACCCACATTCAATATAAGTCTATGGAGTCACTGAAATCTCAAAGTCACAGTGGTGTCTTCTAGGTGGCTTGATAAATGCTCCCACGCACTAGTTAGCTATAAGTTCTGCTGCTGCACTTGGGGTACAATCAGCACTGACAATAAATTTTACATTTCAAAAAGCCAGGATAGTTTTGCAAGTTTACATTATTAGGAAATTATAAAAATTTTAGAAAACAGATCTAACTTTAAAATTTCAAAAAATGAAGATATTGAAAACTCACATGCTATTCTGTAAATACAGACAAAATTTATGCTCTTGTGAATTGGTTAAAAATATCAATTAAATTAAAATTAAAACTTCAAGAAAATATGAATGTTCTAGCTTTTGCAGGAAGAATAGAAGGGAGATAATCTTTTTGCTACAGAGCAAGATGCAAGGATTTTGGGACAAGGGAGATGACTCGTGGTTAAGAGATTATTGATACAAACAAGAGAGTTTGAGTTATGTATACCTGGAACCCACGGAGAAGACAGAAACACTATTGGGTATCTGCAATCCCAGCTGTGGGCAGGTAGAGACAGGTGGATCTTGGAGGCTGCTGATTAGCCTAACCTTAAATCAGCAATTCCCAGATTCACCAGGAGACTCTATCACAAATACTAAGGTGGAAAATGATGAGAAAATCACGTAGTATTAACACCAAGCCTCAGCATGCAGAAGAGCACAGTTGCACACAAGCTCACAGCATGAACATGAAATCACCCATATACCATATACATACTTATGCAAACTCATATAGACAAAATGTGGTAAGACTATATGGCAATAATACATAAGCAAAGAAATACATAAAAAGACAAAAGGCAAAGGAAATCTGTAACAATTGGGAGAGTGAAGCCTTCTATGGGGCATCTTTAAAGTCTGTCATATCATTTGGAGCAGGACCTAGGCCCTTCTGCATGTGTGTAGGCTGACAGAGTATCTCTCTATGTGTAATAGACTCCAAAAGTCCATTCGTATAGTAGAGACAAATACTGATCTATTACCAGAGGCCCCATATGCTGCCTAGAACTCCTAACTGACACCCACATTCAGGTGGTCTGGGCCAGTCCTATGCTGGTTTCCCAGCTATCAGACTGGGGTTCATGAGCTCCCCCTTGTTCACTTCAGCTGTTTCTGTGGGTTTCTTCAGCCTGGTCCTGAGCTCTTTGCTCATCACTCCCCACTCTCTGCAACTAGATTCCAGCAGTTCAGCTCAGTGTTTAACTGTGGGTGTCTGCTTCTGCTTCCATAAGCTACTGGATTAAGGCTCTAGGATTGCATATAAGTTATATGCATATCTTATTATCAAGAAGGGTCATTCAAGGAACCATTATAGGTTTAAAGACAAATCTGGCAAAAAGGAAATGTCCAGAGATCTACAAGGATGACCCCAACTACCAATTTTAAATGTATTTTAAATACACTGTATGTACTCACTCATATATGGATTTTAGACCTAGAGCAAAGGATCACCAGCCAATAATTCACACCACCAGAGGAACTAGGATATAAGGTAGATTCTAAGAGATTCATATCAGGTCCCTCACAAAAGGGGGATGGGATAAGTTCTCCAGAGCACATGTGAGTGGGGGGCAGTGAGGGGAGAGAGAACTAGGAGAAATAGGGGAGGAGAGGGAAGCACGTAGGACTAGGAAGATTGAGTCAGGGGAGGAATAATAGAAGACAGAAGAGAGAGGCAGAGAGACAGAGAGAGAGAGAGAGAGAGAGAGAGAGAGAGTAGAGAGAGAGAGAGAAGCCATTATTGGTTTGAAGAGAAAACTGAACCTAAAGAAATGTCTAGAGACCTACAAGACTGACTCCACTAACAATTTGAGCAACTGTGGAAAGTTTACCATAAATGACCCTGATAATGAGATCAACAACTAAATTATCCACCATCTTGGAGCCCTCATCTAAAACCTGTTGGAAACAGAAGCAAACACCCATAACTAAACACTGAGTCAGACAGTGGAACCAGGATATATTCCTGGTGCACAAAAGGACCTTGCAGACACATACCCCATGGAGGGATACCCCCTTAACCTAGAGACAGGAGAGAAGTCCTAGTCCCTGCTTCAAATGACTTGACAGATTTACATGACCCCACTTGGATTGCGTAACCCTACATGTGGAATGGGGGTGGGGGGATGGGAGGGGAGGGTGGTCAGGGTGCATGTGAGAGGGGAGAGAAGGTAAGAGGGAGAGAGGAAGGGAGGGGGAGAGAACTGGGATCGACATGTAAAATAAAAAAAAATAAATAAAAAATTTGTTTATAAATATAGAAATGCCTTCTAGAAGCATTCCTTAAATATTAAAATTGATTGGTAAATGTTTGTTTAAGTGTACATAATTTCAAGCAGCTCTCAAAGATGAAAAGTAGTGGTCTAAGAACAAGACTTCTTGAGAGTGCTTTGGTATAATACCATGTATTCAACACAAAACATGTACACAAGTTGATATGGTGATGATATAGATGTATTATTTGTCCAATAAATTTGTATTAGGTAAAGTGTTACAGTGTAGTGTAAGTAATTTATGTTGTAATATTAAATTGAGTTTTTTCCTATATTTCATATAGATTATATTATAAAACCTCTTTTCTAAAAGTACTGTAAATCACACACACATATGCACACACACACACACACACACACACACACAGACAAATACACACAGCTTAGTTTATTTTGTAACTGTCCTTTGTCCTGTGATTCAAGCTAGGAAAATGAGACTCAAAATATATATAATTTTAAGAGCACACTCAAAATATGGAATAGGAAAATCTGAATGACACTTTTCAAAACTCTTAAATCATTACTTTTTTCATTATTCCTTGCATCTTCTAATTATCCATTAATGCTTAACTCAGTAGAATTTTAAAAGATACTTGACTTTAAATGTTCATGTTTGCAACCCAAGTATTAGTCCTAGATGCTAGAATATCCCTACACATTAACTCACATTTCCCCAGGAAACATATATCCAAACTGATCAAATATCTACTAAGTATTTCAACTTCACTCTTTAACTTTGGTATTTAGACATCTATAGTGTGAACTTTCTAGTCAGAACACATTCGTTTACAAATAACAAAATATATTTTAAGCAGGAAATATGTTTATATTCATTCTGTAACAGATCCAAGAGAAGCAATCCTCCCCTAATTCTATTTTTGCTCATCTCAGCTCACCATATCAACCTCTGCTACCAGTTCTTACATAATGGTGAGACACAGACATCTTTATTACTAAATACAAAGGGTCCCCAGCAGACTCAGCTTTACTGCTTGTTTTCAAGATCATGGAGATGTTTTGACAGACTGTGGAACTTTGGAGAAGAGGTCCCTAGAAACAGGATGTAGAACACTAAGGGATGTCCCATGACATAAGTTTAATCTGGCCCCTGTTCCCACCACCTAATTTTCCTATTCGATGATGATGCCCTGAATGATACTCTTGTACAAGCACCCTCGGAAGCTGTAAGTCAAATAAATCCTTCCTGAATCAAATCATTCAGTTAGGCATATTGTAACAGGAAACAGAATCAATATGCAGTCACAGATTCTTATGATTTTTCAGAACTATCCTGTACACCCAATCATGTCAGCACAGAATTTATTTCTTAATGATGCTTGAAAACAGCAAAGGAAATAAAATTCTCTACTCCAGATTACATTTTGTATTTAAAACAGAGAAGAGTGGTCAATAGAATACTATCTGTGCTTGTCCATGCTGTTTACAGCTTTTGTTCTCACCTTAGATCAACCATATAGGACAAACACCATTAGCTGATTCGCTCAAGTTCACACAGTGAGTAGCACATACATATCAACATGTCTAAGAATTAGCTTCCTACAAAAAGCCTTTGAAAGGCTTATGACTGATCGTTGAAAATCCCATTCTTTTCTAAATACTCTGTGAGCATCATAGCAATTGCTTCAAGGCCAACTATTAATTGTAGTTGATTGAGGGACTTCTTCTGGGCTAGAATGATAGAAATCGGCCCAAACATTATTCTGGTCTCCCTAAATTATAGTGCAGCAGCATTTGTTTTCCATAAGTTCTCTTTATCCACGAATGTTGGGCAAGGCAGCACTCTCCAACTGATAGACAGATTAACTCCCAGTGGTAGCTATAATTTCCTTAATGATAAAACCCTTTGGGGGCAAATTTATACATCATCTCTTTTGGCACTGTAGTCCTTCCTAGAAATTTCAAAATGTCTACTCATACTAACATAAGACCTGAAGCAATACAGCAATATTTTGCAAATATTGGGGCATTATTATGGTAGCTTAAATGCAAGTCATAATTGTATATACATTCATAAAAATAAAACTATATATACATATGCATATATGTATACACACAAATTTTATATATATATATATATCACTGCCTGGATGTTCAATGTATACTAATAAATGTAGAAAGCCATATCGCCACCCTCAGAGAAATAAGAAAGAAAAAAATAATTCGTAAATTGTTTAAGGTTGTGTTCTAGAGTGCTTAGTACAGATTATTGAACTATAGATACCCAACAAAGGAAGAATATAGTTAGAGATGATGACTACGAGGGTTCCAATGTGTAAAGCAAAAAATATAGGAAGGAAAGTACAGATCAGGTAATACTTCATTGTGTGTGGGGGGTTATTTTTCATAGTGTGATAAAGAAGGGTGGATTTGGTCTGCTACTCACTTTATTGAACATCTCTCATATATTAGGTCCTCTGAAGAACAAAAAGATAAGATAGATTAATTTCCTGAAATCACCTTTAATAAGCAGATGGCATGAGAAATAACTTTAGGATGCTCATTCATAAGAGACAAGAAATATGGTCTACAGATAGGTTGAGGATCACAGGGATCTGAGATCCACCCACAAATTTTTAATTCACTGTGGCTGTGATCTACCTAAAAAGCTGGTTACATAAATTTGTATCTTTGAATAGAATAAGAGAGTAATATAAATTGGAGGGAACAACCACAAATAATGCCAGAATGGGAAAGATATACAAAGGCTGAAGAATGGGCAGTCCCTGAGTCAAATAAAAATACACAAAATCAGGTCATTTTAAGTCTGAATATGAGATGTTCTCTTGAGTCTCATATGTTTGATGCTACGTTACTAGTTAATGTGATCTGTGGAAACGATATCATCCTAAGCATTCTGGTAAATTAACAAATTAATCTCTTGGCAGATTTATAAGTACAACAATGGGAATAGGGTTTTTCTTGCAGGAAGTGGGCTCTGGAGTATAGCCTGGAAATCGGTAACTTGTTCCTGCTCCCTGTCTCTCTGACTCTGTTTTCCTGCCACTATGAAGGGATAATCCTTTGCCACATACTTCTGTATCCCTGATGTTCTCCCTTAATTCTGTTCTAGCAGCTCTCTTAGGAAGGAGTTGACAGCATAAATAATCATAGAAGGTCAAGTGCTACAAAATGGATCAGTTATCTTATGAATTTGTCACAGTGGCAAAACCTAATCACAACCTATAAAATTTGCCTTTACACCACTAAGATAATTGTAGCCTTCACCCTTCATCAAGGAAACTTCTCTTTCCAACAGACAGAAAACATCCAATTAATATGCAGAGCTGTGTATACAAGTCCCAGTAGATACATCTACAAACACATCTAGATCTAAGGCTCAAAGAAAATTATAGAAGAGGTGGTGGAAAGATTGTAAGGCCCAGAGATTCTTGGGATTAGGTGTGAGATAGTGTCTCCTAGGAATTTCAGAAGCTACATCCACAAAGTATCATGAACAGATTTACCATAAAACGAGTGCAACAAGAATGCTATCAGCAGACATTCCAAACTGGACTAGAAAAATCTCATAAGACCTCAAAGCATTGAAGAATTAGAGGCAGCTGAGGAAAGTTGGGAACCGGAGAGGTGGTCTTCTACAGGAAGAGCACAATAGTTGGTTATCAGCTCTGAAAACACATACAAGTAACATTGTATGCAGTGAGCAGGTTTTATTTAGGAATGCACACACACACACACACACACACGCACACACACACGCACACATGCGTGCGCATGTGTGTGCGCGTGTGTGTGCAATTAAAATGACACAAAAGGCATGACTTAAAAAAGTATATATGAGAATGTTTGAAGGAGGAAGAAGTGGGAGAAATATAATTATGCTATAATTTCAAAACAGGAAAAAGTCATTCACTATCAAGTTTCAGATGAACTGTTAGATTTTTATATCAACTAAATTTTTATATTTAGTCTTTAGTGGCATAAGAACTCCCTTTCCAGTCAAAATTTCTAAAAGATATTGTTTCCTTTATAATCAGGAATAAACTTATTTTTGCTAAGTTTGAAATCATGCATGATGAAGATCAAGTTGGTTGAGTCTGTTAAAGTGGTAAAAATGCTGATTTTTACTTCAATGCTATGCAATCATTGGTGTCTTATGTATACAGAACTTCATAAAGACATATAATAACTTTTATACTTTGTTAAATCTAATATAATGAAAGTTATTGATAATTTTGGATGTATGTTAATGAGAATTCTGCTCTCTCTCTCTCTCTCTCTCTCTCTCTCTCTCTCTGATCGATGTGTGTGTGTGTGTGTGTGTGTGAGTGTGTTTTGTAAAAACAACTGTTGGTTTGTGATGTTAATGCAATATGGTCTTAAAAATCAGTTCCCTGTGGTTCCCACACCCATAGATTTAATTTTCAGTTTGGAAACACACAGAATTTTGGTTATTGCTTACATCGTAGGAGTTTGTTATAAAACATTATAAATAATGACTGAAGACTATTTATTATAAAATGTTCTGAAAATGATAGACACCTAGAAATGTTTTCTTTTCTTTGCTTCTTTCTTTTTTTTTTTTTTTTTTTTGGCCTTTAGACAGAATGTTTTTCCATGTACTTCTGAATTCATCAAAACTCTCTTGTATCAGTTCCTTAAAAACTGGGATTGAAGAGATGGATTACCTTGATGTCCTGGAATTTGCAACAAAAAGACATATTATAAAATTAAATTTAATTTGAAATATAGCTTAACCACAATATCTATTTGTACTTTAGCCAACATTAGTAGTTCGCATTTCTCAAACACTTTTATGCTGGAGGATTGACTAAGAAGAAATTATTGATACTATCCCTTCTCTGGTTTCTAGTAAAAATTCTCCCTACATTTTGGTGATCAGTTTGATAGAAGATATGTCATCATACATAAAGATCTCTTTATTTTCTATACTACTGATATATTTTATTTTTATTTTTTTATCTATTCCACTGAAATTTTCATTTAATTTAGAATTTATACTATAACTACATCATCTCTATCCTCTCTTTAATCCCTCCAAACACTCCCATACATTCCTCCTTGCTCTTTTCCAAATTCATGATCTCTTTCTTTTAATTGTTGCTATATGCATAATTGTGTGTGTGTGTTGTATAGATGATTGACAGCTGGCTAGATGATAGATTATAGATGGATTGAGAGATGATTAATAGGTTTCCAAAGATAACCTTCTCAAATATGTCATTCACATGTACATCCTCAGAGTTGAACAGTTGGTATTGAACCAAAAAAAAAATAGTGTGTTCTTCCCTTGAGTAGTTTCTATCAGACTCAGCTACCATTAGTTGTGATTACTTCTTTGTGTAAGTTTGAAGCCTCATGAGCTTCCCCCACCTAGTCTGGCATATCAATTATTGGTGTCCTTGATAGCTTATGTTTTGATATAAATGTAGTGTAGACTGTATTGGTATAATTCCTCACATTCTTATGGGATTATAACCTCAGAGAAAACTCCCTGTTCCTCTAGCTCAGTAGTTCTCAAGCTTCCTAATTCTGCAACTCTTCGATACAATTCCTCATGTTGTGTTGATCCACAACCATAAAATCATTACCTTGCTACTTAATAACTGTAATTTTCTACTATAATGAAACATAATTTAAATATCCAATATGCAGGATATATGATGTGCAACTGTAGTAAAATCATCATTCTACCCCAAAATGGTTTGTGACCCACAAGTTGAGAACCAATGCTGTACCTCTTATAATCTTTCTACCCTCTCTTCCACAGTGTACCCTGAGCTTTAGGTTCAGAAGAGTTTTGCAGAGGTAGCCACTGGCATTGGACTACATAGCTGTGTTTTGGGATTGGTTGTGATTTTTCTCTAGTGGCATCATTTAATGCAATATTTTTGCATTTAAATTTTTGGTACTAAAATTATTGAATCATTTTAGGAATATTTTCCTAATGCCCAAATATTTACACATATGGAGAGTTCTTTTGTGAATTTACATTTGGTTCCAGCAGAGGGTTCTAAAAGGACTGTGAGCAGAAGCAAAGTTTTCTGGCAGCAGCTACCACTTCTTGACTTCAAGCCTTTTATGGACCATACTTCATGGATTTTTAGTTCTTTTAACTCAACTTGGGGGCTTAGCATACTATGTTCATTCCACCTCCATTATTGAAGTCTGAAAATTATCTATAGTTGTCATAGGCTTTACCAAATTAACTTTCCATCTTTTAAGAATCTCATTCTTGTTGTTTCATTCCATGCTTTATTCCTTCATAAACTGTGTGGCACTTAAGCTTATTTGTGTGTGGAGATGGGTAGGTAACTTAGTCACTGACTCTTAGCCATCAATAAAAGAAATTGTAGCTATTACAACATTATTTGAAAATTAGTTATTGATTTAATCAAAATTAGTTTCTTTGTGTAGATTGCAGTTCATTACATCTGTGTGAGATTCACTTTCTTGTGTTGAGTCCCTTGCTGCTCTTTGAATCTTTTTAGACTTTTGATCTTTGACTAGTTTGCCTCAGTATATTATCCTATATGTCTTGGAGTCCATTGAGCTTCTTAGATACCTCTTATCATTTATCATCTATCATGGTCACTTAACTCCATTTAGGTAATATGAGGGACATTATACCTTTAAACATTTTCTGTTCATTTCCAATAAATGGTATTGAACAATAAAGAACATGACAGAAAAAAACATGCAAAATCAAAATCACAGCAACTATATAAAGTATGTGACTTTGAATATTTTAGAACAAGAAATTAAATAAAAAACATAACACATTAAAATATTAGTTGTAATGTAAAGGACAACTATGCTACAATCCATAGACACTGAGAAGCTAGTTAATAAGGAGGACCTATGTGGGGATGCAAGGATATCTAAGGGAATGGGGAAATAAAAGTGATCTCCTGGGTGGACTAGGGGTGGGTGGGGATGGGAATATGAGGGATTAGATTGGGAGGTGGATAAAGTGAGAGAGTACTGAAAGAGAATTTGAAAACATGGCACTTTTGGGGTCATGTAGAAACCTGTGCAAAGGAAATTATCAGGAATCTACACAGATAACCCCAGTTAAGAATTTTAACAGTGGTGGATGTATACTCTAGACTGGTCATTTCCTGTGACATGGTGGAAATCCCAGTGGAGGGATTGGGACATTAAACCTTTGACATAAGTTTGTCCTGTATGTCAATGAAGGAGGTGGTAAGGGTGGCATGGAGATTATGGAACTGGCCAACCAATAACTTGTTCAGCCTTTGACCCATACCATGAGAATGGGTCCACTCTGCCTTGAGTGTCAGGACCCAGAGGCTGGATGGCCCAGAGACCTAGGATAAAACCAAACATGACTGGAAAAAAATGTCAATGTAATGGTGCATAATGATATTATACTATACTCATAGATTGGTGAATACTCCGATTTTGTCAGGTATATTTCATCCAGTAACTCATGGAAACATATACAGAGATCCACAACCAAGCTATGCATTGGGCATAGCTGGGGAATCATTGTGAAGAGAGAGATACAGGATTGTAGGATCTAGTGGTGTCAAGGAAATCAAAAGGGAACCCACAAACAACTAATCTGAGTTCACAGGAGCTCACAGAGTCTGGACTTAACCCAAGGAAGCCTAGCTTGCATGAACTAACTTTAGCCTTCTACATGTGTGACAGTATAGCTTGGACTATTTGTGGGACTCTTCACAGTGGGAACAAGGACTGTCCTTATTGATTTACCTGGCTTTGCAGAACCTATTTCTCATACTTGGTTGCCTTGCCCAGCCATAATAAAATGGGAGGAGCTTAATCCTTACCTCAACTTGATATATCATGTAGAGAGCCTCTTAGTGCCACACCTTAAAGTGGCACTGGCTTCTACCTTACACCTTCCCGCTGGTAAAGACACTCTGGGTAAACAAGCCCTTAATTGGTTAAGTATGTTCAGCCTGTCTGCTTCCTCATTAGAGTAGCCTATCTGCAGGGTCCACGTGGCTCACTGGTGTTGGTTAGCTCAAGGGTATTTAAGCCTGTGCAGGGGTCCTCTCTCTCACTCTCCCTGCGGGCCAGAAGCAACATGTTTAAAAAATCCTGATTAAAACTGCATGAAGAAGATCTACCCAGAGTCGAGTCTTCCTTGCTGGCGAGGGCAGGCGCATACAGATGGTGGCCTGTAAGGGGAATTTTTCAGATCAGAATTTCTTGCAGTCAGGGCAGCACTGGAAAGTTCCCAAGGTAAGTTGGGACCAAAATTAAGACCCTTGGTAAAGAGGCGATTTAAGGTCTCTGGTAAGGAGCAATGAATTTCAGGGTTTGAACTAAATTAAGGCCCTCGGTATAGAGGCAATGAGGTCTCCAGTTAGGAGCTATAAAGTCCCAGGTAAGTTGGGACCGAGTGAAAGACCGCGGAAAAAGCGGCAATAAAGTCTCAGGCATTGAGCTAGCAGTTGTAACAAACCAAAAGTAAAATATTTAAGATGGGGACTTCCTAGTCCAATTTTTCTGGCTCTTCATGAGCTACTTTTGTCAAAGAAACTTAATGAAAAGCACACTATAAAGATTCCTGAGGGAATGCAATGCCATTGCACCTTGGTTCTCAGTTTCGGGAGACATCAAGGTAGCATGCTGGGCTGAGGAAGAATTGCAAGCCCTTGTAAAAGGAGTTCAGAAACAATCCCCTAAGGGGCAGAGGAGGAAGGAAGAGGAGAAATAGCAATGTGGGGAGGGGAGGGAACCTCCTGGAACAAGCCTTCAGGGCCTTCTCCTGATCACAGTGAGGAAGGGCAGGGCCCAGGTACAGGGCATTCCTTTTGCCCTGAGGTCTGGAAAGCCTTATGAAATGACTTAAGTCTTGAACAAGTAAATCAGATTACCATAAAAGCATGGAAGTCATTACCCAATAAGGGAGAGGTGAATGGTAACCTCACTAAGATACTACAAGGCCCCATAAAACCATTTTCAGATTTTGTGGCGTGTTTGGTAGAGGCTGCAGGGAGAGATTTTGGCATTACAGCAGCCATTGTTGCAGCTATCTCTTTTGCAGTTGTGGGTTCAATCACGGCTGCTGTGGCTATGAGTATATCGATGCAGACAGCCTCTAAGCTAAATGAGTCATCCAAGAATGTGGCTACTGCCTTGGATACTCAATCCACAATTGGTGCTCAACTAAAAGGAGATTTAATGATTGTAAACCAAAGAATTGATCTGGTGCAGGAGCAAATAGATACCTTGTGGCAGCTGGCCCAATTGGGATGTGAAATGAAGTATCCAGGTTTGTGTGTTACCAACATATAAGAACTTTACACATGCTGCTAATTTGTCACAACAGTTGTCTAGCTATCTTTTAGGAAATTGGTCTGCTGACTTTGATGATCTAATGGCACAGCTGCGAGTGGCCATCGTTGCAGTGAATTCGACACGTGTGGATTCATGACTGGCTGCCAAATTGTCATCATGGTTCCCGTTGCCATGGATCATCTGAAAGAGTGGGCAGGAATGGGAGCCATGGCTGTACTCTTGTTGCTTATCTCCTTCGCGGGCCTGTGGTGCCTTTGCAAGATGAGGTTTGCTCAGAAGCAGTATGCAGCTATGGTTGTCCAGGCATTTACAGCCATTGAGGCAGGACAGTCTCCCCAAGCATGGCTCACAGTCATGAACAAGTATTGATCCTTCATGCTCAGTTTGTATGGCTGAGCACTGCACACTGAGTTAGCTCTGGAAGTGAGCAACTCCGAGAAGGGCAAGTCTGATTGCAAGTGGGTTGCTGTCTGAGGCCCCACCTCCAGGAAAAAGATGCTGGATGGGTGTGGCACTGACTTGGCTGACTACCAGGATTCAGGGTCATTACAATCACCACTGCTTTACTGGAGACCAGACAACTACCCTTGCCTGTTGCGTTATTAAAACAAAAAGGGGGAACTGTAGAGAGCCCCATACTGCCATGCCTTAAAGTGGTGCTGGCTTCTACCTTACACCTTCCCGCTGGTAAAGACTCTCTGGGTAAATAAGCCTTTAATTGGTTAAGTCTGTTCAGCCTGTATGCTTCCTCATTAGAGTAGCCTATCTGCAGGGTCCACGTGGCTCAAGGGTATTTAAGCCTGTGCAGGGGTCCTCTCTCTCTCTCTCTCTCCCTGTGGGCCAGAAGCAACATGTTTAAAGGATCCTGATTAAAACTGTATGAAGAAGATCTACCCGGAGTCTCGTCTTCCTTGCTGGCTGCTGGTGAGGCCAGGCACGTACAATATCATGCTTTGTTGACACCCAGGGGCCTTTTTCCTTTCTAAACAAAACAGAGGAAGAGGGGATTGCAGGGGCCAAAAGTTGGGGTGGGGAGAGATGGGAGATGTTATTCTGTAAATATGTTTCGCATACTGGTTAAACAATAAAGCACTGTTGGGCCAATGGGGAAGCAAGATAGGTGGGGCTAGGAGACAAGGAGGAAAGAGGAAGTAGTTAGGAGGAGTCAGGATGTAGAGCATGGAGAGAGCAAGATGCCGGCTGCTGCACTTGGATAAGATGACCACTTGGAAATACTTAGATAAGTAGAAATGGATTAATGATTAAGACAGAGCTAGTCCATAAGCAATAATAGTAACTGGCCAACAGGATTTTATTAAATACAGAGTCTCAGCATGTCATTGCGGCTGGCATGATGGTGGGACCAGGTGGCCAGCGGGGAGGAACAAAGAGTGGGACCAGACTAGCAGCTAGAAAAAATGTGCTCATAACAGGGAAGTAGAAAGAAGGTGGATGGAGTGAATGGAGCAGAGCAGAAAAGAGAGGAGAAACTGATTGGGGTGTAAAACGAATGAATAAATTTAATTAATAATGATTTAAAGAGAACTAGCAGTTTAGTGTGATAGCTTGTGCCTATAATCCCAAATCTAGAGACTCTGAAGAAGCATTTTGAGTTCAAATCCAGTCTAGGCTACAAAGCAAGTTTCATACATGCCCGAGCTATATTGGCAAACCTTGTCTGAAAGAGAAAAACAAATGGAAGATGAAGTAATAAGCAACTAGCAGTGACTAAACAATTTAGAGATCATGGGGCAAAATGGACACAATTAGTAAGAATATTTTAATATAAACATATTTGTATTTAAAATTTGTGAAAATAAATGGTATAATCATAGTTGAAATAAGGAATTATTTGAGGTTAAATGAAATAAAATCTTCTAATATGCAACTTACAACAAGAGTTTACAAATTAAATGGGGATCAAAAAAGAGTAAGAAAAAGGAGAAAATTTGTGTGAAAAAAACACATAAGATACTATAGATGTGCTCACATGAGGGTAAGGAATCCATGCAATATGGACATATTATAAAATCACATGGGGAGCAAAGAGAATTAAAATCAGTAAAATTCATCAATAAGGTATTGTAAACTCGAACAATACTGATAGATGTTCTGGCAGAAACATCCTGGTAGGATATCTTAGCATAAACATTCTCTGTAATTAATAGATCAATCAAAAAGTATATAGGGAATTTGAGCTATGCACTTAGCTACATCGACCAACAGCCATTTGAAGGGTAGTGCACACCCTAACCACAGAAAACACACATTTTCCAAGCACACCCTTGGCTGTGAAGCAAGTTTCCACAAACTTAGAATGAATGATATAATAAAAACCACAGTCATGGCCACAATGCACTTTACTCACAAATCAATACAGAAAGCTACACAGAGAAACCACATGTACTTGGGAATTATGAAACACATTTAAAATAACTCAAGGGTCAAAAAGAAAATGATCATGAACACTGTAAAATGTTTATAGTCTATTTATTCCTTAAAATTATAAGATGCAATGAATAAAACAGAGGAATACTCGTTGGAAAAGTCCAGTTGTAAGTCGTGTTGAAGTAAAGAAATTTTAAAAAGACACATACATTAGAAGAGAGAAGAACAAACAATAAAATAGTTTAAATAAGAGTAGGAAAAAGTAAAATTTTAAAAAGAAATTAATAAGTGGAAAATAACACACACACACACACACACACGCACAAATAAGTGTTCTTATTTTCATCTGTGTATTGTCACACTTCTCACATATGTGAATTTTAAAAATTATACTGTCTATAAGTTCCTTTAAGCCTTCCCATGACTTTCTTTGAGATTTTGTCTCTCACAGTGAGAAAGGTAGCCATTATCCATATCACATTTGTTCAACCATATTGTCTAGTAAGAAAGAATTCCCAAGTAAAGTAAATGTTTTATGTGGTTCTTTTATTCTTAGCCTCATAAAATTTAGTAAATTTATCATCATTTCAAGTTCCTTGTATAAGCCCTCCAATCACTCACCTCAATGAGGTTATATGTCATATCTGTAACACAATTAACATAATTTTATAGTTTGCATTTTACTCTAGGATGGCTTCTAAGGGCTTTTCAACTTCTATACCCTTTAATCTCTACATGTACATCATTATGCATTCTAATATGTTCTCAAGATCTTATTTCCATTACAGTGGTAGATATGTCATAGAAGCATTTGTTGTATTAAAATGTACTATGCAGTTTGTTTTTCATTATTAGTAAGCACTTACTTGTTTTCCAGCCCAGTAATTTCTTTCAGTTTACTATAAATATTCTATAAGTAAATCACAAATCATTAGTTTTAAATTTGTTTAATTTTATCTGATAAAGTACATTTTAAAAATATCTACATGGTTAGTTCCATTTACTTGTATAGGTACTAACAGGCTGTTTGAATTTTCATCTGTTGAAGTCTGGTTGCCAGTATTCATATTATAAGTAAAACCCATTTACATGTCCACATAGTGTTTTTGAATGAACATGGTTTTCTGTTTACTTCATTAAATATCTAGCAATCAGACTTTGGGATACATACTTAGGACGCTTGTTTATAAGAAGCCACCAAACTAACTTCCAAAGAAACTATGTAGTGTCATATAGTCACCATCTATATTGTTATATATATATAATGATTAATTATTTGTATAAAATATTTGTGCAATATTACTTGGATTATGTACTGCCTGGATAACAGATTAAATTTGATTGATTTTTTTAACTTATTTTTGAGACAATAAGATAAGTAAATTAATAAACATAAACATATCTATACACAGTTCTCCCCTGAAGTACTCCTCTGGCATCCCACAAACTTGTCTATTCCAAACTCTGTGTCTTTACATTTGTCTTTATAACTCACTAAGTTCAGTTAATACTGATCACATGAATATGGGTGTGGGGTCATTCACTGGTGCATAAGAGGCTTGTTCTACACACTCAATAAAGAAGAACTCTCAGTGTGCCAGCAACCATCTACTGCCAACAGCTCCTCAGAATGAACCTGGGAATAATCCACAACAGCTATGCTTGGATTTTGACTTACTGATCTTTTACAGGTTTTATGCTGGTCACTGTAGCCACTGTGTGTTCATGATTATAGTAGCCATGTCATGTCCAGAAGCACTTTGATACACTCTTCTCCATCTTTTGCCTCTTATATTCTTGCTTCTTCTTATTGCAAAATATTCTCTGAGGCTCAGTTGTGGAGAGATTAATAAAGATGTCACATTTAGAGCTGAGCACCCAGTCTCTATTCTCAGCACCGTGAGGATATACATTTCTACATTGACTGCTAGACACTTTAGATAGAAGCTTCTCTAACAAAGGATGAAAGAAATCTTGGTTTATAGGTATGTTTATTTAGAAGGAAATTTGACAGCGTGGTCATATATAAAAATTAATAGAAACAGGTCCTACACTCAGCCAATTAACTATGCTCATACACCAACTACGGGATTTCAGGCATGATTACCATACCACACACCACATGTCCTCCTGTGGAGAAGACCTCAAATCTAATTGCAATGCAATTATTTACTCCATTACATTCATGCCATTATTGCAACACCAATAGGCACATTTTTTTTACAAGAACAGTGCTGCAGCATTCAGGTTCCTACAGTGGGTAACACATGGAGATTTTTCTCCCTATCAGGCTATGTAGTATATTGCAGTACTATAAAGCTAGCCAGAAGAAGTTTTCTGATTGCTTTGAAATAGATTTATGTATGTCTTTCTATCAAATTATCTTCAGCAATTGAATTTTTCCATGTAGTTACAATTGATATCAAAAAAGCAATGCCATTAGCCTGTATTGTTTTGGGGAACTCTGGAGGCTCCTAGGTCAATAACTAGTAGGGAGCTTTCTATGTCTTTTACTATGATTTGTGTTTAATAACCCATGTTTTCTTTGAAGGAGGCCATCTGCCTGTGAGAGGTAATTACTTTCCAATATTTTTTAAAATAGCATTTTGAAATTAGCTTACGAAATAGTAGGCTTCATAAGGGTTTTTCTTACATCTTTAATTTTGTTTAACCCATCCATTTCCATCTTTATTTACCCATCATCTATTCCACCCAGATTAATATATTAATCTTCAGTATTCAAATTCTTCTTTTTTTGGTGTGTACTACTGTACTTCAATTTACTTTGTACATTTTCAGTTAAGAGACAGTGGGTTTTTATATGACATTGTATACCTTGCTTCCTTTGGGTTAAGACTCCCTTACATATTTGAGTTTTTCTATACAACCACAGCCTTCAGACTTTATATTTCTGTCCCTATAATTCCACCTCATTGTATTTATTTTATTTAGTATGCCCTTTACTTAACAAGCCCCCTCAAAAGGGTTCCTTTCTACTTCTCTGAATTATGCTTGGACTTCAAGTTACACGCACAACCAGAGGATTTGCAACTACAAAGACAAGTGAGAAAGAACATCTGGCATTTGTCTTTCTGATCCTGAGTTATTTCACTCAGTTTAATTCTTTTTTCCAGTTACAGTCATTTACCTGCAAATCTCATTATTTCAATTATTTTTACAATTTATATTCCATTGTTTATAAGTACCAATTTTTCTTATTCATTTATCTGTTGTTGGACTTCTAGATTGATTCCATTTCTTAGTGGTTGTGAGAAAAAAAAACAAAGGCCTTAGCATAATATGTAACAGTCATTCATAAGAAACTGAGAGCAAAAAGAAAAGTACATGAAACAGTGGGTACTAAGCACTAGAAAATTCATAGGGAACATTGTGTATTTCATCAAGAGTCTCTTTGAGCTTACAGCCCTGTTATTTATCTATATAGCATTTTTTTGCATCTCTGTTAAGATCAATTGTGAATATTGAAAGCTAGAATCACAAAGCATCTTAGTCTAAGTAGAAAACATGGTGTCTGTCAAAAAAATTAAGCAGTACAGCACCATCCCTACATGAGAAGCTACAGGCAATAAATAGCTGCTTATGGAGAAGAAATGAGTTTATAAGGAAGAATCCCCTAATAGGCTATGCAATACTAAGTGGTAGCCCTAAACATGTACAGTGTGTGTGTGTGTGTGTGTGTGTAATAGTCATGATTACCCCTGAATATGGGTCTCAGCCAAAAGGACTGAGCAGTCTGGGGGACCTCAGACAGTAGAAATAAGATATATTCCTGGTGCACAAAGGACCTTGCAGACACATCCCTCATGGAGGGATACTACCTTAACCTAGAGACAGGAGAGAAGTCCTAGTACCTACTTCAAATGACTTGACAGACTTATATGACCCAACCTGGATAGCATAGCCCTACATGTGGAATGGGGGTAGAGGGATGGGAGGGGATGGTGGCCAGGGTGCATGTCACAGGGGACAGATGGTAAGAGGAAGGGAGGGAGAGGAAACTGGGATCGACATGTAAAATTTTTAAATTATATTATTAATTAAAAAATAATAGTCATGATTATAGAAGAGGTTATGAATTGATCAAAATCTGTAATGTGAAAATGTCTTTCTAACCACCATGCCCCAGCCACACTCCATTGAGATCTAACAGTGTGGTACTGGGGAAGGAAGTGGCTGCCACGTTTCCTCTTTCAGTATTTATTTTTGTGCATGGTACAGGCTTGCCAATTCTGAAACCTTTTAAGGTGAGTAGAAAAAGGTACTAAATATCCTATTTATCTTAACCAGTTTTCATGGATGGCTTTTGTTTCCCCAGTATTCACTTCAGGATCAATTGGAAAAGAATTCTTATTGTACTGAAACTTAAAATTAACCAAGCAGAGAAAAGAATACCCATATCTCTACCATGGTGATCCAATGAGTTTAGTAGAGATTTTATAGAAATTTTTTATAAGAATAAAGCCCTTCTAAAGAGAGCACTGGCAGACTAAAGAAAGAATTCATTGGAAGGGCCATATTGAACCCAAAGTACACAAAGTATGATATAGTCACAAGCTTGACACATACACTCTTAAAAATAAAATTTTGTTCTTATAATTTGAAAATGACAAATCCCAAATATACTATTTAGGGATCCCTAGAAGCCACTAAGCTCTTCAAATACCATGTTATTACTCCTTTTGTCTTTCCAATTACATGAATTCTATGGACAAGGTTTGACTATGCCATAATCCTCTTTCTTTTTTCCCTTTTATCCTCTAGCCTGGAAAATCCCCCCCACCTCACTATAAACATGCAAAATGGAAAGAGATATGCCATCTATGTAGCTATGAAAAATCTGCATAGAAATATATTCATGAGCTTGCTTTCAAATTATTTTCCAAGATATGAACAACGCATAGGAGAAAGACAGACCCTGCCCACACAGAGAGTTAATGTGTCTGACATTTCTGGTGTTGGCAATTAGGTGGCCTGACACTGCTGATATCTTTCTACAGCCCATGTTGTCAGCAGTTCTATATACTGAAGAGGACTGGAATTTGTAAGCATCTACAAGTAGGGAAAGGAGGTAAAATCCAGACCTGAAGACATTAATGGATATAATATAGGGACAGGAATTACACAGAAGACTAAGGTACATTGTTAGTGTTCAGAAGGAAAAATACATGATTTAGTATAAGTTTCTGTGTTTATGCACTGGTAGAACAATGTTTCTGTTTCAAACAATTCCTTTCTTATCACCTTGAAGTTAAAAGCATATATATATTGCATTGACCCTTTGCCAAGGGGCTACATCACCTGTCATTATCAAATATCTGCTACATGTTTTAAAATTGGTTTCCTTTGCTCACATTTGGTTGTGTATTTCTTTAAACACACAGACATCTTCAGCTTGATCTTGTGATCATTATCTATCACTTTAGCAAATCCTATGACTAGCTCATCATACTGACCCTGTGGCAGGACAATCAGCAGGGGTTAAATAACAATGCCAGTTTTTAGGCATGCCTATCAGAAGGCTAGGTATATTTCTTAAGGAGAAGATCCAATTGATAAACAACCCTACCAACAAGTGGTTAATCCCATCTTTATTGTTGCATTGAAGATAAAGCTACTAGCTTCTCTAAATCATTCCCTGTCAAGTGAAAGACATCATGCCTGGTTCTAGAGATTCCCACTATGTATAGACAGAGTTTAAACTTTCTTTTGCAAGAATCACAGATTCCTTTTCCATTATGGCACTAAAACCTTGCATACATAAAAGACACAAATTCTTTTCTGCTAGCAGGGACTTGTACCAAAAAAGGTACAACCAAAAGATGGAACTGTAGAGGAAGACTTACATATTATAAGAACTATGGTTATTGGACGTTTTGAAAACTGCTATGGGACTGAAAATAAGAATTTCTGAGAAATCAACAACCTCCTAAATTGAGAGAACCCAGGAGTTCTATAGCCCAACATAGAAGGTAGTTTGGTTTACATTTAGCAAACTTGAAAAGGGGAAGTAAGAAGTTGTAGCTGTGAATTTAGAGATTAAAAATGGCACCAAGGAACTCTATCTTGGAAATTTCTCCGAAACTCCAATTACAAATTTTAACTACTTCTCAGGCATTTAAATTTGACTATCTAATGGACATCCCAGACTCAAGATGGTCAATAATAAGTTTCACATACACTCTCCCACTTTTTTCCCATAGTCTTTCACACGTGTGTTTTATAAATTACATTTTGGCCTATGAGATACAGTGATCTTCACTCAATTACATGCTTTATTCTTTATTTTTCACTATTATGGCAAGGTAGGTGATAAAACAACTAAGGGTGTGTACAACTAAAAAACAGAGATAGTCCATCTTGGTCGGGAAAGCATGACATGAGGTGTCTTTTCTTACTGGTTTTTTTTTTTTGTTTTGTTTTTTTTTGTTTTGTTTTTTTTTGTGTAGAATCATAGAGTAAAATTTGCTAGTGTTCAGATTATTTACTCTTTCTTGGTCAGTATAAAACTCCAATGTATCAATGGTGCCACCCATATTAATGGTGAGTACTGTTCCCTCAGCTAAATCTTTATGGAAACATTCTAACATACTCTCAGGTTTCTTTCCCCATTGTAATTTTAAATCTAGTCAAGCTGACCATGGATACTAACCACCACAATTATCTATGTCCAAACTTTCCATGGAATATTTTGTAGTAACAACAGAGACATTACTTTGATGAACATTGAGCTGTCAGGACTCAGGACTGGCTGCTCCACAACATGGCCCAGACATGTGTTATAACAAGAGAAAACAGAACTCAAGACAGGAGAACCAACCTGCACCCATTGAATTACAATGAGGACTATTATGAGTTTTATAAAATGTCACCAGTTTGTCCTTGATAACATTAATCTTAGTTGACAGTCATGCATGATAAATAGTTATATATCTTATGAGTCCTATTTCTCAGACTTGACAGGGCTTGAAATCTTGACCTGAGATTAAAAGCAAGTGACTTGTTTACTGGCCACTGAAGACCAATCTCTGCAGCATAGAGAGCAAAGAGAATGTCAAAATTCTTGCCACAATATTTACTTCTGCTAGTTCATTATCACATTAGTCTTATATAATAAAGAGGACTTGCTGTCTCTACATAAACTAGAAAATTCTGATATGAATTAGTTTTTTACTCTTGCTTTTTTACAGGAATGTGTTTTGGTTTACATAATTGTAAACCAGATCCTCAATAGCTCTCCACCAATCTTGTTCATTAACATGAAATGTATGGACCAAAAGATCTAGACATAATGGAGTAAAGCTTTGGTGAACTTCCCTTCTAAAATCATAAAACTGAAGACTTAAAAAGAACCATGAAATTAGTCTTCCCTAAAATGACATAAGGCAACTGATAATCATTAAGGAATTGCTCTGAAATCATACTGTATGAAGCAAAAGAGGAGGGGTTTTAAATAAATACTTCCCAACTAGAATAAAATTCTTTATTGACCAGTCAACAACTTATGTAGTGAGATATGCACTTAAGTGTAATTACTTATTAACATGATCTTTGGCTTTACTTAAAAATGTTAAAGTAAGTCTATGGCGAAGATAGGATTTAATATCTGAAGATAGAACTGTCTTCCATGTGGGATGTTTTTATGCAGCTATAAAAAGCAAATGTTTATAAACTGAAGTGAATAGAAAATGTCTAAGAGATATAGGATGCTTTAGAAATTGTATTTAGGCAAATAGAGTTAGAAATGGCTTTGAAAAGTTACAAAAGCACACATGAAACTTGAGACTTTGCACAATGTCTTTCTGAGCTGGGAACATTTTTGTTGTTGTTGCTGTTAAAGTTCATGTTGTAAAACATAAGGGCCTGTGTTCAGCCACCGTATCTTATATGAATAATACTGACAAGCCAGCACACTCTTGTTAACCCAATTCTGCAGAAGAAGAGATAAGTAGATACCTGGGGTATGCTTCCAGTCATCCTAGCCCACTTGGGAAGCTCTAGATGAATAAGAAATTCTGATCCATTAAAAATCCACAGACTTTTTATGAAGAACAATAACCATGGTTGACCTCTTTGCATATACACACATATTTATACTCACACAAAAAGAAAATATCTTCTTGGAGAAAAGATCAACAAAAATTTGATTTCATCTTAATGTTTTAAAATGTTCTCTGCAAGTGTGCACAAGTGTGAAAGATCTTTGGATATTTGAAAATTTGAAAGTCTTTTTTTTTTTTGGTCAATAGGAGATCTGCATCCTGTCCCATCTATGATAAGGTTGGCTGACAATTTATCAGGAAATGTCACAGAATGAATCTAGCACTGACAAGAAATACTGAAGAAATTCTCTGGTTTGTGAGAGTTTTCTGATAATATCAGTCTGTCAATGCAAGAATGCCTAGCTTTAGCCTCTGTACATGGAATGGGAGAGAAAACAAAATCAGAGTTCTGCCTCTTGAAGTTACTGGAAACAGTACTTTTTACTTGGGTTGACAGATGTCCAGCAATTAACTAGCATCAGGATAAATTGTTTTGTCTCTGTCTCCTTTCTTTCTGTTTCTATATATGTTAATCATTTAAACAGAATTCATGTAAGTCTGTTAATCTTCCCCCTTTTGGGGTGAACATCATAGTCAATGTATTAACAGTTTCTATAAGGTTCTGTTTCAGATAGTCACAATGTTGCTTAGAGGTCTCCAGTCATCATCTTAAACTACCATGTCTAACAACTAAGTTTCTGATCACATTTTTCCATAGCAATCATTCCTGTAATCAACTTGTAATTGGCAAAATACAGGTCCAATTGATGAGTATCTTGTGCTTTTCCAACCACAAAGACAAAAGAAATGTTCCTATCACATAGGAAGCTTCACTGTACTCAACATGAGGTAAAATCTGTCTCATTTCAAATCACCCAAGGCTGCTGTCAAGTATATTTGTTGTCTTATTCTTTTGTTATTCCCTTACATGATTCTGAAGATTTTGTTAGTCTCCAAAATGTAGAACTTAGGCACTTATCCCTCTGTTCTATTCATATAGGACTTTATGGAACAACTTGCACATTCCTAACTGCACCACCACTTGACTTCTGATATGTCAATGACAGCAAGTGACCACTGACTCATTAAGTCTCCCTGAACTGGTTCTATCACCCAGTTTTTTGGAAAAACTGAAGTTGTGAAATGGAGTTCACAGTTAACAGAACAGAAAAGTTTAAAAATTTTGTTATCTTTGAAAGCATACATACGAATAACATCATATAAACTCAAAGGTTCTATTTAGGAATATATATATATATATATATATATATGTATATATAAATATGTACATTATGCAAAAACAAATGACATAAACAGAGACCATGAATATGAAGGAGAATAGAGAAGGAAGTGTGTGTGAGAAGGTTGAGAAGGAAGAAAGGGAAGGTAGAAATGCTGTGATGGGAGATGTTATTCTGTAAATATGTTTCTCATACTTGTTAATTAATAAAGCCCTGTGGCCAATAGGAAACAAGAGAGGTGGGGCTAGGAGACCAGGAGGAGGAAGAGAAAGTGAAAGGAGTCAAGATAGAGACCTGAAAGAAGATGCTGGCTGCTGCTCCTGGATAAGATAACCACGTGGAAATACTTAGGTAAGTAGAAATGGGTTAATAATTAAGGCAGAGCTAGCCCATTAATAATGATAGTCATTGGCCAACAGGATTGTATCAAATACAGAGTCTCTGAGTGTTATTTGGTGCTGGTGAGGCTATGAGCCCAGTCTGGCAGCAGGCAGGATGGAGCCGGCGGGAAGGAACAACCTGTCTTAACAATGCTGTAATTAAAATACAGCTTCAAAATTAAATGAAAAATTATATGTAAAATAAGAATAAACATGGTAGCAGAAAAACAAAGCTAGAAACGATGGCAGATGGAAAGAAGAATGAGTAGGGAAGGAAGGAAGCCAGAGGAATGCAAGAACTAGAAGTAAGAAGAAATATTAAATCTCAACCACTGAAATAGAAACATGGTTGACATTTATTTTGTATTTTTGTTATTATGTGCACGTGTGTATTTGTATATTCATGTTTATTTGCAAATATAACTATATTGTGGGAGTATTGTGGACAATGTAGCTGAAAGATTATAAAAGCCAGTGGATCAGGGAGTTTGCTGTAAGGCTGTGTATCGTGACACACGTCTCACCAACATGATCACCTAAGCATGACCTGAACACAGAAGATACCAATGAGCATGCCAATTTGAATGGGAGATCTCATGAAGCCTCAATTGTACAAAAGGAATTACAGGAACCTGAATAAAGTTGGAAGCAGAAGAGGTGGTTCTACCAGGGGAAGAGCACACCAATTGGTTGTTCAGTGCCAACAACTCAGCCATGAAAACATATGTATGAGTAAGAAGAGTGAACTTTACTGACTGAGATTTTAAAGAAAAGGTGGACATTTTTAAATTCATATTAAACCATAGTCATAGAAAATGAGTCAGAAAAACAAAGTAATCCACTTGGTAGGTCTTTGGGAGGTGCAAGTCCTGGCAAGACTGTAGCTTCTGTACCTAGTATGAGAAAAAAACTGATCACATGAGATGTTCAACGGGATCAAGAGATGTTGGGGATGTAATAGACTGAAAAAGCCCCAAAGTCAATACAAATGAGTAATGTTCAAGGCTGTCACACACTCAGAGAAAAGAAGCAGGTGCAGAGAAAGCTGTGTATAATATAATTAAAAGAAATAAAATGATGGATACAAATTGAAAAGTTAGACAATGGGATTTGCTTAGATATTTTAACAGAAAATTTAAGAATGACATCATAACTTCCATTCATTTTTTTTTCTAACTCCACAATTTCTTTTCTTTATAGCAAAATAAAATTCCATCTCCTAGAGCATTGTATGTGTGGGGAAAATGTGGGAATAGGTTATAAAACTAGAAAGGAGACCATAAGACTAAGAAAAAGAAGCCTAAATAGAGTGAAAGAAAATAAAATAGCATTTATAGAATAAATAGAGCACCAAAACAAAAATAGGACTACTGTAGGAAGAAAATTATAAGTCAAGGGCAAAATGATGGAGAGATAAGTAGGAGAGGAATATCAACAAAACAAAATACATATGAAAATACAGTATTTAAACACATCACTGCACATGCTGACCTAAAAATATTATAGCAACATTGGGGCCTGGTGTTAAGGAACTTGGTGTTAGGGAATTTTGTCTGGCATGAACATGAGCTATATTCAATCCTCAGTGCTTTAAAACAAATATTATTATCCTAGTGTATTCTGAATAAATGCAACTCAAAAATCAATGTAAAAATATTATAATTAAAGCCAATAGAACAATTTTATGGAAACAAAACTTTAAGGAGAAAAGTCATAAACTCCATAGTAATGAATGAAAAGCTTCATTCATATCATTGTAAAAATACAACTAGATGAGATAGTAGAGAAAGCATAAAGATCTAATGGATATTTTCAACGATCCAAATGTGATCATATAAGAGAATAAACAAAGATCATTTATGTGTGGATATTTATGCATGTAAACCAAGAAGCAAGGCAAAAGTGTCTGATTTTACAGCGTAGTTTTTGAATGGAGCAGAATTAATGTAGAAACAAATTATATATATATATATATATATATATATATATATATATATATATACATACATACATATATTATATAGCCACTGCTTAGCCTTGGAAAACATATCATATACCTTGACTCCACTTTGACGTCTTTCTATTTTCAAAGTTCCTTTCTTTGGCTAAGAACATCTTTCTCAAAATTCATACAATTTCTCCAAATAACCATAAAATAACTAAAAACCTACCTCTCTCAAAATAAAAGGAAAGAAAAAAAGAAGACACAAAAATTTCAAATAACCAGAAGAAAAGTATCTTTATAACACCCACATGGACTATTTATTACTTGATTTTTTTAAGATAGGTCTAGAATTGGGGATTTTCTCTGTTCGTTATGACATTGTGTTAGGAAGTGCCTCCCCTTACCTGCCCTTAACTTGACACTATTTTCCTGACACATCCTCTACTATTACCAAGTACTTAAACTCCAACCATCTGGTCCCTGCTTTGACTCCTTTGCTTAATGCACATAAACAATTCTGTTATGTGGTTATATCTCAGTAGGAATGAACTTGTTAAGCATGTATAAGGTCCTGATCTTTAACCCTAGCATTGTAAATTAAGTAATTAAAATTAAATTAAATTAAGTACATTGCTATGCTTTTTCCCTTCCCAATTTTGTCTTTCATTAATGGCTATTGACCATACATCATAACACTTAAAAACTAACTAATGGATTTCTAAATAGTTTATGAGAAAAAAAGAAGAGATAGTGACAAAGAAATCAGAAATCTTTGGAAAAGAAAAATTATCAATGGTCATTACAAGTTTGTTTAATATATAAGTGTAACAACAGTGATTTATATGATTATATAAAAATACTGGATTTCAAGGTAAATAGATGAAAAGACTAAAACATAAAAATAAATATCTAAGAAAGAAGAAAACAGATGGAATACAAAAAACAAACAAGCCAAACCCTAGCTATTTTAAAAGATCAATGCAAAAACAAATGTTTACGTAGACAAGTTTTCAAAGAAAATAGTTGCCAAAACTGGAGCCTACTATTACAAAATCTATAGAGAACAAAAGATACTAAAATACAGACATGATACTTGCCAATATACTTGATAATTTTGATGATATTATAGAATGTTTTTGAAAAATGTCTGTGAATAAAAATTTTTACTTTCCTGTTATTTACCAATGAACTATAATGTTTTAACCAAATATTATACATATCTAAGTCACATTATTTGTCATTAGTGAACTATAAAAAACATTTATCTAACATTAGCCTGTTTTAGAATATAGTATCAAAAAATCTCACCCATTTTAGGTTAGCAACACACACACACACACACAGACACACACACACAATTTCAATATATGTGAAAGATGTTGAGATAAAAAGAAAAAATCCACAAGGTCTGACATCCTTTAAACACACAGACATAAACTATATCCTAAAATATTTTCAATCCTGTTCTAAAAGGCCTATAGAATGGATCAAGGACATTTCATCTTTCTATTTTTATCGCCAGTTTGTTAAATCACCAAAGGATGGCAATTCAATAAGAAAGGCAAACAAGGTTAAAAAGAAATAATGATAAAATCTTTATAAATAACAAGGCAAGAAGGATAAAGTAGTAATGTATTCTTTCATATGTAATCTGTATTCAGTAACACAAATACATAACAGTATATACATGTACATTGATAGATAGATAGATAGATAGATAGATAGACAGAAAGAAAGGAAGGGTATGAGCCAAAAGTAGATTATTTTGGAATGAAGGGGACCAGCAGTTAGCTATATAGTAAACAAAAGAAAGGTTTTCATCATGGAAATAAGAATTAAATACACATTGAATAGTTACCAAGCATGAGAAGATTAAATGATGGAGAAGATATATAATAAACATTGGAAAATCGCTGCTTGCTCTTTGTGGAATATAAATTGTCAAAATTTTTATAAACCATGGTAGAGAATTTTTACAGAAATGTAACTATTGCATATTTATAATCTATTTTACTACTATGTGTCATCCAGTAGTTGGTGAAATATAGAATTCAAATGAACCAAAGGAATATACATGAAAACTCAACTTAGCTAAGAATTACTAAGAGATCATACCTTCAGTATGTTGTTAAATAAATTATAGTATATTTGTTTATCTAGTTAACATTCCATAATGATAATGGAAAGAGCTAATTCCAGATTCTACTATAGGACAACTAAATGAGATCAAAGGTTGCAAAGTGGAGAGGAAGAAGTCAAACTATGGATATTTACAGATGATAGTTTATTAAACATTAGCAGCCCCCAAAATTCTACCAGGGAACTCCTACAACTGGTAAACATGTAGCCCTTCTACAATACATTGGATGAGAAATAAATAAAGGAAAACAACACCCTTCACATTAGCCATAAATAATATATATTATCTTGGTGTAACTCTAACCAAAAAAGTGAAAGATCTGTATGTCAAGACCTTCAACTCAAGAAGATATCAGAAGATGGAAAGATTTCCCATACTCATGGCTCAGTAGGATAAACACAGTAAAATTGGTCATTCTGCCAAAAGCAATCTATAGATTAAACACAATTTCCATAAAAATTCCAACACAATCCTTTACAACCACAAAAGAGAAATACTCAAATTCAAATGGAAACACAGAAACACAAGATAGTTGAAACAATCATGTACAATAAAAGAACTTGTAGATTTATCACCATCCCTAATTTCATGCTGTAATATACATCTGTAGTAATAAAAACCACATGGTATTGTCATAAAAAATACAAACAGGTTGATCAATGGAACAGAATGGAAGACCGGATGTAATTCCACATACCTATGAACACCTGATATTTTAATAAAAAAAAGCCAGAAACATAAATTGAAAATATACACTTGGAATTATTGCACTTACACATACATTTTATCAGAAACTAGAAGTATAAGAAAAATCAAACAAGAATTTTAGACAGTCATATTAGAAACCATTGACATAGGGAGAGAGCTAAAGGGGTTTATTATACCATTCACTTAAACAGGTCTGAGTTCTCCATAATCAAATATAATCTGACATATTTAATGACATGTTTTTTTGATGTGAGCAATAAAACAAGTCTGAGAAATCTAAAATGAAGCAGGTGATTCAGGTGACTGAGTTAGACTCAATTCTAGACATATTTAGCTTTTAACCAATGTTTATTTTCAAGCCCACAGTTCATAGAGTTTTTTTTTAAAAAAAAAGAATTCTATTCAAACATAATCTGAGGGTCAACAGTGTGGATATTTATGTTACCTGGGCAATAAACATGAGTAGAAAATAGTAAAGGCTCAAAGGTTTATTTGTAAAATCAGGAGATAAGCTTAAATGTTAAATTCAAGGTTGGTGACACACGTTAGTGATTATAGTCACTTGCTACCAAGTCTGATGGCATGAGTTCAGTCATTGATCCCCACATTGTTTAAAGAACCTATTTTTCCAAGATGACTCTTGATTTTCAACCACATACCATGGCATATGTACCACATACCCCATAAGGCATAATTTTTGCACAGAATCATAATTATATAAACAAATATTTCTTTTATTGATATTCAAAATCTAATACTCAGAAAATTAAACATATCAGCTGGATAGATATGAGGCACATTAACTTCTTCATATTATTCAGAACACCCCTATATTGGTTCATATTACCACATGCAGAAAATACACAAATTAGTTTCTATTTAATTCTAAGTACATACAATACCTAAAGTTTTGTCTTTATTAGCTTCTTACGTGATTTTGTTGGAGCAATGTAATATACATTCACATAAGTAAAGAATACAAATCCTGATACCAATGTTGTTCCTATTAGAGAAACTTGGGTAACAAACATGGAAGAGCTCTCATACACATAAAATGTGGCTTTATAGTGTAATATGAGAAATTCCAGGAGGTATTTGATAAATACCAAAGAAATGCCAAGGAAAGAAAGGAATTCAAAAGTTCAAAGAAGTTAAAGTTCACTGTGCATGGGAGTAGCATGCAAACGTTGAACACGGCCAGTTGAAATAAGATGACTGAACCAGTGCATGAAAAATTCTAAGTGCACAGAGAAAACAGACAGGAAGAGAAATGGGTGATGAAACAAATCTTATCTCCTCTTCATAAGATGTTCCAGAGAGAAGAAGGTCAGAAATGAAATATGCAATAAAACAGGGAATGAAATGGAGATGGAAAAACAGGAAGGTGTACCAGATTTTTAATGGTTGGGGTAGATGAGTAATCATATGATTTCTTCAAAGAGTCACCAGAATTGTAGAATCTGAATTATATCATGCTTCATCATCAAAAGGAGGGAAGGCAAGCACTTTACAAAGTTGTAACACCTGAAGCCATGAAAGTTTGTGGGAATACTATAGTTCCAACTTCATGAGGTTTTATTTTATTTTACTCATAGTATTTACTTATGTTTGTCCATTTTGATTACCCTAAAATAGGCAATTCTGCTATAGAAATCTCTGAACAAATTTCTATTACATTATCTTTTCTCCAAATCAACTTAAAAACTACTAGCTATTTTTTCTCATTGGTACTCTTCACACCTTCAAGTAGAAATGCTTTTGCTTAATAGACATTATCTGTGATTCCTGTACTGAGTCTTGATAGGAGAGGGGCTGGAATTACAAAATAGGCTGATCAATCTTATGTTGTAAGCAAATTGTGTTGTTTAAGGCAATTGCTTCCCTATAGGAAATACTTAGATTTCAGGGTAAGATGGTATATTAGGAGTGGCCTTGGTGTGACACAGAGAAGGACTGTATTCAGGACCAAAAAGAAAATGCTAATACAGAAAGACAGATAGATGATAGATAGATAGATAGATAGATAGATAGATAGATAGATAGATAGATGATAGATAGATAGATAACACATGAGAGATAAATGATAGATTGATAAGTACATAGATAGATATATAAATACACAGATACATAGATAGATAGAGAAAGATAGAGAGCATTAGCAGTTTGGTAATATGAATATTTCTTCTCTGACCAGATTAAAGTACATCAGTTTGGGAAAATCAGTCCATAATCCCAATACACACTACGCAGATATCCTACCATTGAACACCATCAGCCCCCAATTTATGTCTCCTTATTGAACTGTTTGGTTAATACAACCCAATAAATGCTTTGGGATGTTTGTCTTTCTAGCTGGATACTTATTATTAGAGTAAAGAAACTGCACAAACTTTTTGCGTGTTTCACTTTTCCAGGGTTTTGCCCAAGCTTGCTCAAAAACATCTTTGTTGAATTGACAGAATTAAACTGGAGTCAAGAAAGTCCTATACAGGAGGAGGTCTTAACAAATACAGAAGCTGAGCAGCAGCTGTTGGAAGTTATAACGTTAGCATCGATCTGAAGGTTGTTTGGAAGCCTCTTTCATTTTATTGCTAATGGCATTAGGGGCTCTGCAGCAGATAACAGGCACTGACATCAAGACCTTAATCCAGGCAGTCTGCAGAAGCCTTGACCTTTTAGGAGCACAGACATTGATCAGCACAGAGAGGGTGGAGGGTCAGAGATTGAGAGCCATCAAGTGAGACAGAACTGAAAAACACGAAGCTGCTGATTCTCTACCTTGGGGAGAGCACTTTTTAGTCAAGCTTCTGAAAAGACATATGCAGAGGAGGTTGTGAAAGACACATATCAAAACCCTAGATCATCTCCTGCAATTTAATGAAATTTAGAGTGTTTTCAATAATGGGCTAGCCCTACTATGAGGGAAGCAGAATGGACACTCTGATACTACATTAAATCCTTCCACACATATCCAGTACTTGTTTTCACAGACCTGATCGAGAAAATAAGCCATTGAATTTTAACTTTTAAATAGTTCACTCAGTGAGACTTAGTTTTTAGGAGAAATTGTCTTTGGCTACATTTCATCTTTAGAGTTTCCTTACCTAGTGCCACATTGTCTGAATTTAGTGTTCTTTTGGGTAGCTCTCTTTCTGACTCAGAGACATTCAGAGTAGAAGGAAACTTCTTTATGCTATTTCATTTGATACCCATGTGTTATTGTTTTTAATTTTCTTTGTCATAGTATCACATATGTACTAAATCTGAAAATCTTTCATTTTAAGTTGCCAATATAATACACAGGCTGAGAAATTAATCTCACAGAGACATTGTGACTCATAATGATTATGTCTAAGAAACCAAGACCATAAAGTAGAAATCTAACAGTACTGAATGATTATTGCACTTAATACAGGGAATGATTACTTACATATCTACAATTAATTATAGGATTGGTAATAATATACATCAAATATAACTTCTTTTACCATATTGTGGATACATTGATATAAAAAACCTGTATTGTGTTCTCTCTTCCATTCTCTCTGTCACACAAACATACGCACACACACACACACACACACACACACACACACACACACAGAGGACAGAGAGAGAGAGAGAGAGAGAGAATCCTATGTATTTTAAGTACTTACATTAGATTGTTATACTTATTAAATGAGACCATATTGAAGGCAGAAAAAACCTATATTAATTATACAGACAAAGTTGACCCCAAATCAAGAAATAATATTCAGCAAAGAACATTTAATGATAAAGAAAGAAAGAACTGACAGTCACAAATGTATATGCTTTTAGTAACTTTTCTTCAAAATATGCTATGGTTACCTGTATAAGACCTGAACAAGATAAAGCCAGTCAAAATTTTAGCACAACATAGCAGGGCATAACAAGGCTCTGCCACTAGATGAGTTATTGAAAGTTAATGGCACTTTGAAAAGAGTCATTTTTCTTTGTGAGTGATGTCTCTGGTACATAGGTTGGTTCCCATAATTCAGAAGGTGACTCCACAGCTATGTGAATATGGGCAATACATATTTGATACATATAGAAGAAAAAAAGGGAGTAGGGGAGATGAAGTTGGGAGTGGGGTATGATGGGGTCCTATAAAGATTTGGAAGAGAGAAAAATGGTTGAATAGGATCAAAATAAACTAAATAAACACATGTTTTTTTCAAAGCATAAATAAAAAAGTAAAAAACACATCCAAAAATACATTCTTTTCAAGAGGAGAGAGGAACAAGGGTGGGGAGAAGTAAGAGGAAGAATTGGGGAGAACGGAACAGAGAGAAAGAAAAAGAGAGAGCCACAAATAACTTTTCAACAAATATTTATAGTAACATTATTTTAATAGCCATAATACAGCCAATAAATAGAAATAATAAAACTACTTGTTAATTAATTAATGGCAATCTCTGTCAGTTATTCAATGAAATATTGTTTGTCAATATAAAACTCATGATTTAATGATACATACTACAATATGGATGGGATTGAAATCACTTGCTGTGTGAAAATATTGGCATAAAATATTGAATATGAAACACTTTGGATCATATGAAATTGCTGGAACAGGCTATATCAACAGAGGCACAAAAAAGAGAAGGAACAGCCTAAGGCTGGAGATAAAAGGAAAATGTGACTCACAGTTTGGAAATGAAGTTTGTGTGTGTTTCTAATATAGATGTGCAGGCTTGAGCACAGATGCGGACACAGGTGAAGGACATAGCAGTAGATCAGGCAAATGTGGCCTTAAGGCTGGATCTCTCATTGAACCAGAAGCTACAATTTTCAACTAGACAGACTGGTAGGAGAGCTATAAGGATATGCCTGACTCTGCCCTATAATACTGCAATTATAGAAATGTAAACTTTCCCATAATTTTATGTGAGTAGTTAAGATTCAAACCTACACCTTGGTACTTACACAGCAAAAACAACCACTGTACCATTTCCCTTGTCTCTAATGAAATTTTTAAATAGGAGATTGTTTGAGATTATTACATAGATCTTGAACACTAAACATCAATAAATTATGCACTGTAAATGGGCAAATTGAAATATATGAACATAATTTTAAAACGTATTTAAACTTCATCATGTTATATATTAGAAATAAAAATATAAAACCACATGAGAAAATACAACATTATAGCATCATAAAGCATAAAAATAGAAATATAGCTGAAAAATACACATAAAACTTACCACTGAATGTATTATAGCTCTGAGAATAGGTAAAGAAGGAATTATAAATGCCTATGTGGAATACTTCACATTCTTACAATCCTAAATAAGTTGAAAAATAATTGTATAGTTGATTCAATCTCACTTATAGTCATTTAGTAAAAGGGGTAAATTGTCTGTAATTTCTATTGATAGGTTAACAAATAGCTGAAAAATTGTGAGACTTACAGTTATTATACAATAAAACTTAGAGAAACAGTGATAAGATATAATACATTTTGAAAGCTCAGGTTAGACCATCCTGAAATAGAAATATGTATCCACAGATGATTAATGTCACACAGGATCCAATGGTAAGATAGGTGACTCATAGGCAGAGAGTCACTCTATTCCAGTTGCACTGTGAAAGCCTTGACAACTGAACTTGTATTAAGTCCTCATCCACAGAGAGCAGGTTGGAAATGCCAGATTAAATATGATCAACTTAATGACCTGCTTTAAAAAATATATCAAGATTTTATACAGGATAGAAATAGTGCTTATAATTTCATGCTATAAAACTTGACCATCAGAATTTTCCATATCTACTTTGAATCCTTAAAACCTAGATTACCCTACCACTGTGTGGAAAAAACATTCAGCACATGACAACATACGAGAGAGAATAGACTTTACATATATAATATCAAGTATATATTGTGAAATATTTTAGTCAGCACATACATATACATACATACATAAACAGAAAGGGATAACAACAAAACTACAAATGAAATGAAGAGCAAAATAAAACATTTCAACCAAAAATTATTAGAAAAGCACAATGAACAATAAAAATATGTGGATGAGCTTGATAAATCAATAAATGTTATGGGGAATGTAAAATGCCATTAGGAGTAATCAAGCACTAGCAATGGACATAAAATCAGCTTTGAAAAATTAACAAAGGGAGTGGTGGCTCATCAGCTGAGAGAGATAATTGTTCTTTCAGAGAACACAGATTTCACTGGGATCACTAACACTATTGGTTCACCATCATCCATATCTCTAATTCCAGGGAACCTGAAAACTGCCCCTGCCCTCTGAGGACTCCAGGACATCCATGAGATGCACAAATATACAACAGGGCAAAACACTAAAATGTGAGATAAACTTACTAAATATTAAGTGAATAAGAACATAGAACATAGAACCAGGAACTGGATCATTGGGAAAGCAACAAATGGATCCATAAAAATTAGTTTAAAGTAATTTTGGTAGAAAGTTCCAAAAGTTGTCAAGAGACAAAAAATTAAGATGTGCAGAGCCCAGTGGATTTGCTTAGTTGGGCAATTATAACATTGTGGAAGTAAGGGCAAAAAAACTGTGAATTGATAAATTTTGACAGTACTTTTATAATGCATTTGAATCCATATGGCTATGAACATTGCATATGTATTACACATCTATAGTATTCATTAAAATCAAGTCTAAGATATTTAGTGAGAAATATAAAGCATATAGTATTATTTTAAGTATAGTTCAAATACTCTCAAGAAAATAGGTTAAAAAAAATTTGGAAAAACACAAAAGTAAATAAAACCAACAGAAAGAGAAATTACTTAAATCTAACTATTTTAATAAATATACTAAATGTAAATAAACTAAAAGTACAAAAAGAAAGGTCATTTGGTTATTAACATATCTGTAATCCAACCTGAGATCATGCCTAGGTAATTACTAGAAATTCACTTGAAATAGTTCATGAGTAATCAAAATAAAATGGCAGATAACAATTATATATAATCATACACACACATACAGAGAAAGAAAGTGTAAACATGAACCAAAATAAATGATCAGGAAAGAAAGGGAACATTATTTAGTGATAGCAAAATCAGGTAACAATTGTGAGTGCAGGCTCACCTATCAGGAGCCCTTCAAATTTATATATATATATATATATATATATATATATATATATATATATATATATATAATTTCATTCTCAGTAACAAAGAAAACTAATAAGTAAATAGCACAGATATAAATAATGCCAAAATTTAATGGACGTTATAATAACATTCAATACATTCAATTGATTAATATAATATATATATCAAAGAATCACCATAATTGGTTGTATTCTGAATCGCTTAAGAGACTTAGAAAGTTTAATGAAATTGAACTCATTCAAAACTATCTTTTTATCAAGACAGAATAAAATTTCAAGTCAATGTCAGAGAGTTAAGATTCAGTTAAACTCCAAGTGGAAATTAAATATTCTGATTATAAATTAGCAATGATTCGAGAAAAATTGGCTGTAAATTAAACAACATTGAAAATACAACACATCAACGTTAGTTTGATGCAGCTGAACACAGCTTGGGTGGAGTTCAGGACATCAGGTGCTTTCATTAATTGACACCTGGCCAAGGCAGAGGCGATGGCAGGTAACTATAATCCAAGCACTCTGGAAGCTGAGGCAGAAGTAGGAGTTCTTATCCCGGCTTCATAATCAAATGAAAGAGGAAAGTGACAGGAAGAATAAGGAAAGAAGGAGGAGAAAAAGGAGATTAAGGGTTAGGAAGAAGGAAAGAGGAGAAGGAGAAAGATAAGGAGAGAGATGGATGGATACTATCAATACCAGGAAGGAAAGTGAAACATTGCTTAAAAAATATCCTTTAACAAAATGGTAGCTAAACTATATGCACATCAACACTGAGGAAACATCTACAACAAAAGGTAAAACTCCTTGCTGAACTAATACTTCCTAAAAGTCCCAGCTGGAGGAAAGTTACAGTTGCCATAATTTTGACAATAATAAGAAATAACTACAAACAGTATTTAAAGATTTTCGGTAATCAGAAATAAATTAAAACTCATTTTCTCGAGTTTTCATCTCTTACATTTTCATGTCTTACTTTTCAATGCATTGGATTATTATTTCATTTTTGTAAAAACAAGTAGAAACAATTATTTTATTTTTCCATCTGCATTATTTTTCACTGATCCCTAGTTTATTTATTTAAATTGTCCTACTTTATTACATACTTATATATTATCTCAACAAAATTACAGTTATTTTTGTTATTTGCCTTTTAATTTTCTAAAGGAAATTACTGATAATTTAAACAGGTTTTTTTGGACACTTTTAACTCTGTTATTTTCTGACATCTGTGTTTTCATCTCACTTAAGGTGGCTTTTAATACATCAATTATGCCATTAAAATTTCCAGCCTTATATAGCAAGCACTATTAACATTCCTGATCCAGCACTGATTTCCATACCTTGGTTTGTTTCACTATGGGCCATCATTAATAGTGTAAATATGAAGCCTGAATGTCTTCCAACTGAGCCATCAAACATCCTGACATTCTTTTTACACCTATTATTTTGCCATGTGTGTTTAAAACAAGAATGGCATACAAATAAATGTCTACAGCCCTGATGGTAAGGCTGTTTCCTCCTCTCTTTGTTGACTTAAACACCTGTATGAATAATTTCCATTATCAAAACTGTTTGGCATATATTAATACCTGGAAAAGAAATTGACCCTTCACACAGCCTGCTGTTGGTGGCAAAATTTTATAGATCCTGGGATCTATAAAAATGTTAGCTAGACATGGACCTGTGAGCAAGCCAGCAAGAAGTACTCTTCCAAGGCTTCTACATTTATTCTTGGGTTGTAAGTGAGTTCTTTGGCTAGAGGAAATGATGTGTGGAAAACCAAGCAGATGGATCTTCAAGCTTCTCCTTGCATACCTTCCATGTTTCCTTTCAATAGCAGATTTCAACTCATTGGCAACAATAGCTCTTTCCTCCTCTAAGTTTCTTTTGTCCTGTAATTTGTCACAGTAAGAGATTGAAACTAGAATGTATACATGCTTACAAATTTGTGCAACTCAGTAAAAATTATTAATGACCACTGAAATTTGTTATTTTGTTTGACAGTATCAAATTTGCAAAAATATTTGGAACATCAGTAATAGTATCTTCACCATAGATCATTGCTATTTATTTCCTTAAGTTTGTTACCCATTGGATTAGCATTTTAATTTTTTATCCAATGGTTATGCATCTCAATATTCATGTTTGATTTGAAAATAAACTCTTTATCTTTATTTGTTTTTGCTTATTCATTTACCAGCTTATTACATTATAGGCATTTTAATCATTTTTCATTAAGAAAAGGAAATGGTTTAGATTACTTTGAAGGTCTTTGATAAAGTGTATCATAACTGCCATGCAAGTTATATATTTTGTTTCCCTTTGGGACATTTTCTCACTGTGTACCTCAAGCTAGGCTGGCAATTACAATGGTCCTGCCTCAGAATAGCAATTACAGAAATGCTTGTAACATTTGAGAGAATCATTCTTATGCACTTTTTTTTTCTGCTCTGTATAAAAGCAGTTGCAATAACTGGGTTTTATCCCCCCTTTTTTTTGTTAAATTTGAAACAAGGTTGTTTTACATGTCAATCCCAGTACTCTCACCCCCACCAAACCCCAGCCCATCTACTTTCTGCTCCCCAGGGAGGATGAGGGCTTCCATGGGGATTCTTCAAAGTCTGTCATATCATTTGGAGCAGGGCCTAGGCACTTCTCCATGAGTCTAGGCTTAGAAACCATCCCTTCATGTGGGATGGGCTCTCAAAGTAACTATAGAGGTAGGGAGGGAGAGGGAACTGGGATTGATATGTAAAATAAATCAATTAAAAATAAAATTAATCATTTTGAAATATCAAAAAAGAAAGAAAGAAAGAAAGAAAGAAAGAAAGAAAGCGAAAGCAAAGCAAAGAAGAAAAACAAAAACAAAAAAAAAGAGGGCAGCCTGGCAACTCATGCCTAACCTTGGAAAGTCAGGCAGCATTGTGAACCAGCACCAATTCCAGGGCTGTAGCATTTGAAAATCCCTCTAGGTTAGTGCTTTGTACTTCTATTTTTAACTTCCCAAATCGTTAGCATATCTAAATATTTATCAGTCTTCTTGGAGTTCCCTTCTTGGCTGATCTGTTATCAAACACCTTCCCTTTCCCCACTATGGGAGATGCCATTATGGCACTTGTTATGTTTTGTTTATGGTCCCTCACACTGTTATAAAGATGTAATGATGTCATTATCTTGTTCTTTCTAATGCTGTTAGTAACTCATAGCCATCAAACTTATCATTAATTACTATCAATGTTACAATATTTCACATCTAGCAGAAACACAAAGTTCAATAACGATGGCTTTATTTGGGAACTAGAGTGATCAGAGTAGAATTTAAGAATGGAAAAGCTGAACTTGTGATCTGTGTGTGTGTGCGAACAGAGAGGCATATAAAGAATAAAAACATATTTAAGGTCTAGGGTTCTATGTACTTGCAGAGTCAGCATGGATCCCACAATCAGGAAATTAAATCAATTTTGCAAAATCAAAACCCCTTTCTCTTTTTTAAAATAGGACTTTAATTGAAATATAATTACATCACTTAACTCTCCCTTTCCTCCCTTCTGCATCGTAATGATTTGTATTATTTTATATTTACCTAAAATTATACATAAATAGTTCTCTCCTCTTTCACTAAGGTATCAGTTCTACAGAGCCCAAGGAGATGAAATTACTTTGAACAAAAACTAAAATGTGAAATTAACTAAGAAAGTGGGCATTTCCATTTTTGTTGTCCTGGTTAGTTTTTCCTCAACTTGACACAAGTCAGAGACATTTGGGAAGAGGGAACCTCAACTGAGAAAATGAAATGCCCACACCAGATTGGCCTGTAAGCAAGTCTTTGTGCACAATTTTGATTAATGGTTGGTACGGATGGGCACAGACTACACTGGGCTGTGCCATTCTTGGAAAGATGATCCTGGATGGTTTAAGAAAATAGGCAGAACAAGCCATGGAGAGCAAGCATGTGGTCTCTGCCTCAGTCCCTACCTCCAGTTTCCTCCATTGAATTCCTGCCCTGACTTCCCTCAGTGATTGACTGCTACCTGAAAGTGGCAGATAAAATAAACACTTTACTCTCCAATTTGTTTGTGATTATGGTATTTTATCCCAGCAATAGAAACATGATTAATATATACAGTGTCGTCATTCTCTGCCTGTGGTTAAAGGTTAAGGGTTGCTGTTGTTTTCTGAAAATCAGTGTACGGTGAGTCTTACAGATGATTCTGAACTGTGAAATCACTCCCACATAACCTACTAAAGGACCATTAGGACAGCTGTTCACTAGATATTAGCTGAACCTACAGCATTCATAAACACAGCCTAATAGAATGACACAAAATCTAAAACTGGTTTCCCTTTCTCACAGGACAATTTCTGAGCTTCACAGAAATGTGTGAGGGTCCATGGGTGTGACCAGTGTAGTGGCTTTGTCCAGTCATTCAATTTCTGTAACTCTCCTTGCTGAGACTCCCAACCACAACTCTCCCTTTACTTTCTGTGCCCTCCCACTACTCCTCCCCCAACACATGCTTTCTCTTCCCTCAATTTGCTTCCCTGGACCTCATTTTCTGCTGTTTTAACTTCCACATTTAGTTCTACACATGCTCCATCAATAAATCTTTCCCACTCATTTATCTCTCAAAGTATCTACGATTCCATTTCCATCACTCTCAATCTCAAGCACTCTCTTCTTTCACAGTGTGTTTCTATGTCCATTGGAAAGGAGGTAAAAATTCTTCTCGCCAAATAGCCAGATAGTATATGCTACTACTAGTCACTAATATATTAAACACAAGTCATGACATAAAGTGACTACAACAGGAACTCTCATGTGGGTTTGCACACAACGCGTGCACGCACACGCATGCATGCACACACACACATACATACATACACACACACATACACACACACATACACACACATACACATACACACACATACACACACACATATACATACACACACACATATATATATACATATATATATATACACACATATATGTATATATATATGGTAAAAATCTCTTATTTAGGCAGCCAGATTAGAGAGGGGTCCTCTTTTTGCCATCTTTAAAAATATGGGTCAGTACTCAGTATGACAGCAAGGATATGGTGGAGATACTCCTACATTTTTGTATCCTGGCTGCCCACTCCTAAGAGAAACACAACTTATACAAATTCCCTCATTGTCAAGCTTTTTTCCTGGACCCAATGTGGAGTGTGCAGAAACAAAAGGCATAAGACTGTGGAACCTCCCAGAAGTAGGTGCAAATTGTGCTGGTTTTAATAGCTAAGGCAATGGTCTCTGTTCAGTGTCTAGGAACACAGTTTACACACAAACACACACACACACACACACACCCTACAGTATCTCTAGCTCAGGGTGTGGGTTGCACAGTTGTCCAGCCTGTAAACTGAACAACATCCTTCAAACCATTTAAATGTTGCTTTTGTTTTCAGTGTGTTTGTTGTCCTCGATGCATTGAAGTAGTTTTGGTGGGTTTAAACTCACAATAGCTCTATAACCCTGCTCAAGAAACACAAATGTGCTTGATGATAAAAGTTTAGCTCTTAGTTACAGTTCTCTCCTTTGAACTTACTGGAAATAGTCCTTGACTACATTACAAATGTGTATATCCAGCAACATGTATGTATCTCATTGCCTCCCCCATCTTACTTTATGCATTAATGTTACTCCCTCTGCTGTCCAGAGTTTCCGTTAGACATTTTTCTTATAATATCTTTTGGATTTCATCTTTCAAGTAGCAAATACATTCCACTACCTACCTCACTGCATGAGGTGAAAGAACCTCGAATCCATGGCTTCCAAAGCATGCCTGTCTTGATCGTCTTTCACTCTGCACCTTCCTTCTTACCCTACATGGCTTAATTTACAAGCAATTTCACTATGCTCCTTTGATGAAATCCTAATTCTTCTGCCACTCATGTCATAACCACTCCTTGAAATATTTGCTATCTTTAAACTTCACATTTCTTACTATAATAGGGTTAAAAAGTAAAGCTAATGGTTTTCTTAGGATGGTAGATGTCCTAAACCAAGTGCCAAGCCAGACTGACAACACAGCAACACCCTGACTGGGAAAAGAGAAAATACAAAGGAAAGGATTTTATGATTCCAGGAACACCAGTTTTATGGATGGGTTAAATTCATTACAATAAGAGTTGGTTAAATAAATGGGTGTTTATAGCACTCAGCCTCTCACATTCTCTCCTGCATGTGTATTTTTCTAGCCTTCTCCTCTTCCTCCACTGGATGATGGAGCATATGTCCTTACAATATCCTAGCATTGTGCTGTTAGACTTCTCAGCTTCTAGAACGAGAGCAAAGTAGAATTGTGTTCTTTATAAATTGTCCAATATCAGGCATTCTGCTACAGCAGCAGAAAATGCATTAACACTTTGAAAAAAAACTATAATCTAGACAAACCCATCTTTTTTTTAAAAAAAAATAAAAGTATTTAGTGTTTCTAACCCAAAAGAAGCCATTAGGTGAAGGAGGATAATTTTGTCACCAATTTGGAAAACATTTGGCATTATCTTTAAACTTGTGTCTTTTCAGTGAAGTAGCCATTTCATTCTTAGGTGAATAACTCAGAGAAATGGCACATATTCACCAAGAGATAAGCATGGGAATGGATGTAAGATTTTTCTAATAGCAACAGCAGGGGAAACTCCACACTGCAAATGGAAACAAGTGAATTGCAATGCTCAATAACAACATGCACATGGCAAATAATTATTGTATGGAACATGGTTAATTCGCAAAGAAACACATGCAATACATTCACAGTCTAAATTCAGGCAAAGGAAGCAAATTTTGTCTTAAAAGTATGTAAGTGAGGAGTCTTAGTGTCTGTGTACAGCAAATGTTACATAGAAACAAACAATCCTCAGAAGAGTGAGTTCAATGCCAAGACAAAGAAAGGAGAAGGAAAAGTTTATTTAATGAATGGAAAACTAAACATATCTTTAGCATCTTGATTGGTTCAATGTAGTACATGGCTACACCGAGTAGGTCTTCAGCATATGGCACAGATGATATTATATTTAACCAGTCAAGTGTCCCATTTTTAAGATGAATACACCACACTCTTCCATTTCTTTTCCACTAAGCTACCAACACCTTCTCTTCCTCTCAGCTCTGGAGACTGGACATGAAGTTGACATCAACATTTCCTTTTAAAAACAGTCATACATTTTATATTTTAGTTTTTTTAAAATAAATTAAACCATTCTTAAAATCACACACACACACTTTTGAACTTAACGGTGCTGATGTGCTTGGGATGTGGCTCAGTTGTTAGAGTATGAGCCTAGGATGCACAATTCCTATGTTTCATCATCAGGATGATAGCACCCTGACTTGATGATACATAACTGTAATGCCAGCTTTTTGGAGAAGGAGGCAGGAGCATTATAAGTTCAAGTTGGAGTTCATCCTCAATTACACAGGAAGTTCAAGGCTAGCATACATGAGAACCTGTTTAATGAGAGAGGAGTCGGGGTAAATAATAATTATAGAAATGTCTTTCCTAAGGACAGAAACTTTAAAAGACTGTAGAACCACTATTTTCTCCAAGATCTTTCTGGATTATTTTGTTTTATTCATAAAGTGGGGGAGGGGCAGTGCATGTGCGCATGCCTGTGGGCACATGGGTTCAGGAACCCATTGAAAGTCAGAAGATGGTTCATATCCAGATGACTACAGTGTATATAATTGGGTTTTGGCACTAGGTAAGAAGCCTTCTACAAGCCACACCTATTATAAAATATTTTATTTAATAAAAATATTCTATTAGCTATTTAATTTTTCAAAGGATTTTGTGTGTGTCACAAGATGATAATTTTAATCTTTAATTCTGATAAATCTTAAATTGTTTGGTGAGCCCCAATAAGTGAATTGCTCATATAATTTTTATATTATTGAAAAGTCAAAAATATAATTTTTCATGTCTAAATAAGAATATAAACATAGATGTCATGGTTGGAGATTAGGTTACAATGATAATAAACAACCCCTACCTGGACAATGGCCTAGAAATTTGTTTTATCCCAATTTCATAACTTCTGTTGTATTAATTTCTTGATGTGAACCCAGTTTCTGTCTTCCTGTGTAGATGAAGGATAAAGAATTTGATTAAGGACTATAGTTCATTTTATCCTAGTTAACTGGAGCTCTCCTGAAACATGAGCAGTAATGCACTTTCCCTCAAATTGCACGTCATCTTCCCCAACACCATCCTGATAAGTATAACACTTACATGGTCAAGACAGGTGAGACATTAATGGGAGAAAGATTCAGTGTTTAATTGCAGTTCATTCTTCCAACAAGGCTTTAGCTCTTGTGAAGACCCAAATTGGTCTGCCAGAGAGGAAGTTTGGGACCCGGGTTCCATTCAGAATTCATTTCTCTTTGTTTTTAATGCTTTTATTAATGTCCCCTATTTGACACAATGCTGGATTACATGAAGATTTTTCATTCAAATGTATAAGGTGCTTTGCCCACAGTCATCTCCCTGTACATTCCTGCTGCTCCCCTACCTCCCAGCAGATTGCTTTCTTCTACTTTGATGCCAGTCATACATACATGTTTGTTTGTATGTACATGTAAAATTTAGGATCAGGTAATGGAAATTAAATCTTCACTGAATTTCAATCTCATCCAAGTCAGAATGGCCATAGAAAATTCTTTCTAAGTCTCGGGAGATGGGGATGGGAACCCACCACTGGCTGGTAAGACTGTAAATGAATCTAGCCATTTTGAGAATGTGTATAGAACTTTCTCACAACACTATAAGTAGAAATACCTCTAAAAAACTTTCAACTTGACCCACCAATCAATTTATATCTCAATATAAAATATATTCCCACCCAACCCCATGATTTCGCTTCTTTGAATGGATTCAGAAATGAGTAGTATTTAAATTTTACAGATGCAGTGGCACCTCACTGATCTATAGCAGCTAAAGAAAGATGTAAGCAAACTTTGGTGTGCCTTTCATTCTAGCAACAAAGATGTATTGCAGGAAGATTGAGAGTTCAAGACTAGCCTGGTATACATATTAGATGCTATCTCAAACAAGAGAAATATAGGTAGTCAGTAACATTCTGGTAATAGAAAGAGAATATGAAACAGAAACAGAACAATACATCAGAAAATCTGGGCTGGGGGTAATGAGACATGCCTGGGAAATATGACTTAAGATATTTATTAAAAAAATTTTAATGACAAGAATTTGTATTATCTTTTCAGAGTCGCAGTTATGGAATCGAAGGCAAAGCTAGGGAGCAAATTTGTGAATGTAATTGGCTCTGCAGTTATAGACAGGGGCAAGGGCACCTAGGGTGGGCTGACATAATGAGCAGAATGTGTGCTTCTGTGAAGGCAGGTACTCCTGATGGGTGAAGTTTAGGAAGGATATATGCTCTGGAGTACAGCCAATTAGAAATAGGAAATAAAGCCTAGCTGTTGACTTCTCTGTGTCCATTAGAATTGAAAGATTAGAATGTATGATACTACTACTAGTTTAAAAAAAGTAGTATAAACTTTGCCCAGAATTCATTTTATTTTGGTTGTAAAACTTAACAGGCTAACAGGGAAAAAAACACAAAACTTAAACATTGTTTTCTTTCTACCAAGCATTCTTAAAACAATTTCTCCTAATAGAAGGTCCTGGGCAAGCTACTGTGGGCCCTTCAAAGCTACTGATGACCACAAAAACAATGTCAAATTTAAAAAAAAAAAAACTGAAATATGCTGAGTCTTTCCTTATGGTTACATTTACCTGAGAGTATCTTGTGGTTTTGGAGAATGAGTAGCAATGTGCAGTAAGAAAGGGGTAACAAATCTGTAAATAAGCCATCATTTTAAGCAAGGATGTGGTCCATTGGAAATTAGCCCTCCTTGAGCAACAGGCATGGGTCACTTTTGCTTTGAAAGGTCTGGGTATGGTTTACGGAGTCTGTAAAAGTCAGTCAGTGTTATCCTTAACTTTGTTCCTGTTATTCAAATCACTAAGCATTTATGTACATTTCCCTTTATGGGTCTCCTATCCATGTTCATTGAGTGTATGCATGAATGAACCCATGAAAGAATAATAAAAAGCAAAGTACTGGGACCTAACCAAGCAGGTAATAAGGCATCATGGAAGCTGCCATTGTTGATGGTCTGTTTCTTGGGAAAGAATCACGTGCTCCTGTTGAGGTTCTGGACTTGGCTAAGGAACATGATGTCCTTTGCTTCTATGCTCTTTCTCTGGAGACCTTCTCAGAAAATGTGGATGCTCTGTGGGTTGTTAAACATGTAAAAGAAATAAGAGGCATCAGATCAATCATGTGCAATGTCCCTGAGTTTCTGCTTCCTTACACACATGGAGTTTTGTTGAATGCCTCTCTGTAAGCTACAGCTAGGCTGCAGGCAGAGTTCCACAAGTGAAATGGAAAGAATATCAATGTAGGCTCTACCTGGATGGGACTGGGGATGTCTTTTCAGGGCATGAAACCCCAAATCTAGCAGAACTCTGTGTCTGACTGGATTTGAAAGAGTAAATATGGTAAAAAAGGATAGCTACAAATAAAAGGGGATTTGAAGCCACAACCCAGCCTGTCTGCTGCTGCCTATGTTTTATCTCTGAGTTCCTTTTCTTGAAAAGCTCTGATACTGGGATGCAGAATTTATGGCAGAGCTGAGTGAGACATGTTTAAAAATCAACATTAACTCTGCAGCTGGACCCTGTTTGAGAGCACATTTCCTGATATAACAGAAAGCCCGGGGTACTCCTAAGCATGATTACTGAATAAGCTTCCAATGCTAAAACTGCTCCTGATTGGCTTCAAAGGAATCCCTCTGCAACTGACCCAGTGAGACAGCTTTCTCTCATTTGTCATCACTAACAATAGGACTGTTACTTCCAAGGTTTGGAAAAGACACAATCTGTGTCTTTTTTCATCATTACAAACCAATATATGATTGGTTAGCAGAGGAAAGGCTTCTTGTGCTCATAGTTGGGGAGAAGCATTTCATCACTCTGGGAAGGTACTTTGAATGGAGGCTCTGTGAAAACAGGACCGACAGTGGATTGGGAAACAGAGACAGGAGCTAGGCCCAAGCTATAAACTCGTAGACCAGTCCTTCTTCTAAAGAGATAGACTTGCTCCAGCTAGATCCCATCTCTAAGTTTCTATAGAGCCTTCCAAAACAGCACCACCAGCTGGAATCTATGTTCAGTACAGGACCCTGTGACATACTTACTTGACATTTAAACTTTGGTACTATCCAGATGACCCTGATATCACATAGATACTTCACAGGAGCACCTTGCCTGTTGCTTCCTGTTCATCTTCCCTTGATAATGATAACCAAATAAGAATTGAATACCAAGATGGATGCCTCATTAAACATTGGCTACCTTCCACTCTATATAACTTCATATCATCTATAAAGCAGTGATTCCTTATATTATTATATGGAAAGCAGTCATGATCCCTTGTACTGATATCACTGCTGTGACAACACATGATTTTAAAAGCAAAAATAAAGGTTTATATTATTTAGGATGGCAATTGTTTAAGTAGCAGGAATCATATCTGGAGACTTGACTCTTAGTCATAATAGCTCACTATGACCCCAAAGATTATTTTGTATGACTAGATTTAAACAGAGTAACATAACATTTTGTTTTATCTTTGTGTGTGGGGGGAGGGGTGTGTGTGTGTATGTGTGTGTGTGTGTGTGTGTGTGTGAGAGAGAGAGAGAGAGAGAGAGAGAGAGAGAGAGAGAGAGAGAGAGAGAGAAAGAGAAGTAGAGAGAGAGATGCAAGTACATATCCGAGGACATCCTCAGGTGCTGGCCCTTACATTCTGCCTTGATTGAGACAGATTTTTCTTGTTTGCTGAGGTCTATGTCAGTTTAACTCGCCAGCGATCTTCCAAGAGTTCTCCTATCTCTGCAGCTCAACTCACAATAGAAGTCCTTGGACTGTAACAAAGAACTACTGTGTCAGGCACTATGAAGGTGTTGGGATTTGAACTCAGCTTCTATACTCTTGTATAATAAGTGCTTTATTCACCGAGTCCTCTCCCCAGGCTGTAATCATACCTTCCCTGGTCTCCTGCCATCTCTCTGGTCCTTTAACTCTAAAACTGTGGATGATAACACATCACCATCTAAATACCACCATATAATCAACTAAAATTTCCTCTCCATCCCTGTTGATTCAGTCATTGAGACTTACATGAACCTCATGTGATTGTGCCATGAAAAAAAAATGGATATGCCTCCTTTTACAAAGCTGCATACTAATTTAGGAACATCCTTCAGTGTGTTGTCTATTGTCTGTTCTCAACAAAGCCTGGCATACAAAGATCACATCTTTATTGTTACCTTTTGTTTCTTCTATTTACTTAAACTCTGAGTTTGGGACAGAGATGACCCACAACTTGGAAACTGGCATAAGGTTACTCTTTGCAACAGAAAAGCAGGAGCTCAGAAAGCAAACATTTGTCTCATATATTCTTCCTGAATTGTCCCGGCTGATTCTGGTAATAAATAAAGCCACTCAGCATTGGCTGCAGAAGGAGATGGAAAGTAATGGACAGAGTCAGAACTGTCCTTTCCTTATTTTGTTATAAATAAACTCCCACAGTGGAAACTTGTTAACCTCAGTCCCTGCCTTCACATCTACTTATATGCAAGACCTCCCTCGACAAATCAATCTTTACAATGCAGAGGCAACTCTCTTGACAAGATATGTTTGGCTTAGCTACTGTTGATATTTGTTCTAGAAATCTCAGTTGTGTGGTGTGGCACACTCTGAGAGCTGAAATGGAGACACTTCGTTGATATGCACAGAGGAGAGGCAAGATGCAAACAGAAAGAGACGGTCCACAGCAGGCCAGCCAGAGTGGCAGGAGCTGAGCAGCACTTAATTCCCTGTGATGTATTGAATCTAGGAGACACTGTTCAATAGCTAGTCAAAGTAAATTTAGAAGGACACAGGAAAGGGATTTATTTCTCATCATTGAAAAATGTTCATTATTTCCTGTGTTGTTGGTCATGGTCCAGTGGTGTCCTTTAGAGTTCCAGGTGCCCTTAGACTCCTAAACAGCCCCACAGACAGAAGCAGATGAGGTTTGTTCAATATGTATTCAAATCCCCAGAGAGTTGAGGCTTTATTGGTACTTTGGGATTAGCCTTTCCTGCTGGATTTTATTCTCTGAAAAGAATGCATTAGCAAGCCTGACACTCCCCAAAGGTAAATTACTTCATTCCGTGTGTTCTCCTTTAGTGTATAGTGTGATTGGAGCATCTCCTGGATTTGGCTTAGATGATTTACATACAGGCCTGTTTGGCTCATCGAATTGCACTTGAAGCAGATTAGGCATCTTTCTCCTTTATGTTTCCCTGAAGAGAGGCCCAGTGTCGAGCACATAGGAAATGCTCACAAAACGTTTGCTGCACAAGAAATATTTGTATCCATGAAAAATTGTCAATGTAAGAAAGGAAACAAAAAGGTAAACAAAAGCTATTTTGAGCCAACATGAGGGAAATGCAGATGCCGTTAGATTATTAATTAAATTTTAATTTTGCTGAAAGTAGTCCCCAGAGAAAATGCTATTCAAGCCTTGTGCTCTAGAGCAGCTACCATGTAAACACCTCTCGGAGGGCTAGTTTGATACTGGATGTTATGGCAGAAAATTGACTCAAGTGCCCTATGACAATAAGAAGGACACTATCTAAGGAGAGAAGCTGGGAGCAAGGACCCATAGTGTTCAGTGAGGTGTGAAGGATCAGATGGAAGTATGGGCACAGGATGAATTAAAGGAAAGGAGCACAGGACACAGTCCCATGAGCTAGTGTGATTATGGTATTAGGAGGAGGTAAGCAGTTCATCTCACTGAAGGCATAGTTGATGGATAACTGGTAGGTTAGCATGAAATGACTCATGCTGCTATTTTATATGAGATCAGAGGGGCATGGGAGATCTCTTTGTCCTCAGGAAGGAAATTCTCTTTGATGTTCGTAGAGAATCCTCAGGCCATCAAAGTTTCTTTCTATAAGAGAGTGGGCAAATTGACTGAAGAGGAAAAACTGGGCACACTGGCACATGTCTAAGATCCCAGAATTCATTCCAATAAAGGGATACTGATTTTTGAAGCATGCAAATATCTTCTCCATGTCAATTTCATTTGCATTTCCCAATCAGAAATTCTTAGAATATGCATTAGTATTTAGACATACACATGGTAACAAAGGGAACAAGGCTATCCATGATTACAAAAGTTTGTCGCTTGAGGAAAGGGCTATGAGTAAAACATGGATTTGTGTCAACTTCATTTGGGCAACTGAGGACCTCCTCAGTTGAAAAACTACTTTGAATCAATTCATTGAAGAAAACTGACATAATTATATGCCAAGTTCAAAGTAGATCTAAAGTCAAAACTATTTAAAATAAGTCAAGTGAATTGTAAATAATGTAAATTCACAATAAAACGTGTCACTGAACATCACTTATTAAAAAGTAATAAACGAGAGAAAAAAAGAAAACCTCTAGAAGTCATCTCTATACTGTCAGGAGAATGGTTTTCTCCATGGGTTAGAAAAATGCATGTCCTCTCCTAAAAATATTCAATATCTACCAGGCTAGGATTAATTCTACAAAACAAAGAGAATGATGATTAATGAGATAATATAGATAGATGAGATATAAATCAAAGTTAAAGAGCATGATGAGGTAGAGCATGGATGATCAAGAAGTGATGAAGAACACATTAGAAACTGTCACAGAAGGTAGGGATACCATGTTTTACAGAGAGTCAAAGAGACATACATGCCAAAAAATTGTTTTGAGAAGCAAAGAACAAGTAATACAGAGTTAAAGTATGAAAGACCGACTGGAAGCCAAGTCTTCTCTAAGCTCAAGAATATCAATTACTTTGATCAGTCCGTAGATTTTAAACAAAATCAGTGAAAAAAAATCACATTTAATTCCCCTTCTAGCATGTACCACCTTCATTACAAAACTGAAGAATAACAACAAATGTAAAAGCAACAGCAGTAAAAGGTACAAAAGTTACCCTAACATGCAAACATATCATTTCTAAAGTAAAGTGCTGAGAACAGGGTTACGAGTGTACATCATACCACTGAGATTTTTTAGAAACCCAAAATTCGCAGGATTAATAATTTTTTCATTTACAGATGCCCTGTTAATCAAATATCTACTCTCTCTGGGTAGAGTAAGAGTTACTTAGAGATAGAGCTAGCGAGCTAGCAAGGCATTTTTTAAAAAGGAATGGAAAAACCAGAGAAGTAAACAGGAAGACATTTCAAATGGAATTATGATTATTATACATAGTTACATAACAGGTCCCAGATGTCACTAACATGTCTGGAAACAGGATAAACAACATTAAAAGGATCTTTGGTAGCTATGATTACTTGGGCTGCCATACCAAAACTGAGTGACTCAAATTGTAGAATGAATTTCTTGCTGTCCTAAGAGGTAGAAGTCTGAGATTTACAGTCAGGATAGATGTAAGCATCTGTCCCTGTTATAGACTAACACTTCTTCCTGTATTTTTACATGGAAGTATATTTTTTAAAATTAAGCACTAAACATAATAGATTGGAACCCTACCCTCATGAGCTAATTTAACCTAAACTATCTCCTAAAATCTTCACCTTCAAATACAGTTAGAGCATCAACATGATAAGTTTGATAAGAATACAATTTGGTGTGTGCTATTGTAAAAATTCTTTACTAAGTAAGACTTAATGAAAACAGTTTATTGCTTTCAATGAATAAAGGCTAACACCTTTTATTTAATAAAGCAAACTAGGAAAGCATGGCTTAAATAATAGTTTTGGGAAAAGTAAAAGTCACTATTATTCATGCTCAAACATTCTGAAGTAGATGAAAATATTTTATTATTTCCTTTACTTTTGAGATTATAATATTGTTACATCATTCTTTCTTTCCTTTATTCCCTCCAATTCTCCCACGAACTGATTCTTGTTCTTTTTCAAATTCATGTTTTCCTTTGTTATTAATTGTTGTTACATGTATAAATTTGTATATAAAATAGTTTTTCTTAAATATAACTTGATTAGTTTGCATGTTACTATTTGTATGTATGCTTTCAGGGCTAAAAAGGAATATATAACAGTTACATCAAAGTTTAGGAACAAATAAATAGAAGAGTGGGCAGATAAATAACCTAGTTGAGCTACCAATAAAATTAAACAAATGAAATTTGACTTAGATCAACTACATAATCACAATACCAAAGACATCTTTTATGTAAAGATAGATACTGAATGCATTTTGTATTGTAATACATATTTTAAAAGATACCTCAACATTAAAAAGGAAGAAAGTTCAAAGCTATCTCCTACTTTTTCTTCTAAGACATTCAGTGTGGTTGTATTTATGCTAAGGTCTTTGATCCATTTGGACTTAATTTTTGTGCAAGACAATAGATATGGATCTATCTGCAGTCTTCTATGAATCATCATCCAGTTATGCCAGCACCATTTGTTGAAGATTATTTCTTTATTCCATTGTATAATTTTAGCTACTTTGTCAAAAATCAGGTGTTCATAAGTGTGTGGGTTAATATCAGGATTTTCAATTCAATTCCATTGGTCTACCTGCCTGTTTTTGTGCCAATACCAAGCTGCTTTAAGGACTATATCTCTATAATAGAGATTGAAGTCAGGGATGGTGATGCCTCCAGAAGTTCCTTTATGGTATATCATTGCTTTGGCTAATCTGGGACTTTAGAGTTTTCTGTATAAAGTTGAATATTGTCTATTGAAGGTCTGTGAAGAATTGTACTGGAATTTCAATGGGGATGGCATTGAATCTGTAGATTGCTTTTGGAAAGACTGCCATTTTTTATTATGTTGATCCTGCCTATCCATGAGCATAGGAGTCTTTCCATTTTCTGGTATCTTTTTTAATTTCTTTCTTGAAAGACTCAAAGTTCTTACTATACAGGCCTTTCACTTGTTTGACTAGCATTACCCCAAAATATTATGTTGTTTGTGGCTATTGTAAAGGGTGATGTTTCTCTGATTTCCTTCTCAGCCCATTTATCATTTAATGATTTAACAATTTAATCTTGAGACTGCTTCTTGAACATAACACTAATAGTATAGACACTGAGATAGACAATTAATACGTGGGACCTCCTGAAACTGAGAAGCTTCTATAAGGCAAAGGACACAGTCAATAAGACAAAACATCAACCCTAAATCTGATAGAGTAATTATTTCCAAAATATATAAAGAACTCATGAAGCTAGTCACCAAAACACCAAATAATCCAATTTAAAAGTGGGGTACAGAACTAAATAGAGAATTCTCAATAGAGGATTCTAAAATGTCTGAAAGACACTTAAGAAAGCACTCAAAATCCTTAGCCATCGGGGAAATGCAAATCAAAACAGCTCTCAGATACCATCTTACTCCCTTCAAAATGGTTAAAATCAAAAACACCAATGACAGTTTATGCTGGAAAGAATGTGGAGAAAGGGGAATGCTCCTCCACGGCTGGTAGGAGTGCATATTTGTACATCTGCTTTGGAAATAAGTATGGCTGTTTCTCAGGAAAATGGGAATCAGTCTACCACAAGATCCAGCAATTCCACTCTTAAGCATATACCCAAAAGATGCACATCCATGCAAAAAAAAAAAAAAAAGAAAAAAGACATCTGTTCAACTATGTTCATGCAGCATCATTTGTAACAGCCAGAACCTGGAAACAACCTAGATGACCCTCAACTGGAAAATGGATAAGGAAAATGTGATACATTTAAACAATGGTGCAAGAGAAAAAATGGAATCTTGAAATTTGCAGGAAAATTGATAAAACTAGAATAAAGCTACCCTGAGTGAGGTAACCCAGTCACAAAAAATCATATGTACTCACACATATATGGATTTTAGACATAGTGCAAAGGATCACCAGCGTACAATTCACACTGTCGGAGAAGCTAGGAAAAAAAGAGGACACTAATAGAGTAATGCATGGTCCCCTAGAGAAAGGAAAAGGGAAAAGATCTCCTGAGAAAACTGGCTGTGGGGGTGGGGGTGGGGGGTGGGAGATGTAGTAAGGAGAAAGAGAAAGGGAAAAGAGGAGAGGAGAGGAGTACACAAGTGAGCAGGAAGATTGAGTCAGGGGAAGAATAGAGAATAACAAGAAAAGAGATACCATAATAGAGAGAGCTATTATAGGTTTAAAGAAAAATCTCATACTAGGGAAATGTTCAGAGATCTACAAGGATGACCCCACCAAGCAAACTAGGCTATAGTGGAGAGGCTACCTTAAATGCCCTTCCTAAATGAATTCATGACTACCTTATATGCCATCCTAGAGCTCTCATCCAGTACCTGATGAAAGTAGAAGCAGACACCCATAGCTACTAAACACTGAGGCAAACTCCTAGAATACATTTGCAGAGAGGAAGAAGTGATGAGCAAAGGGGTCAAGAACAGGCTAGAAACTCACAAAAGCAGCTGACCTGAACAAGGGGGAGCTCATGGACCCCAGTCTGATAGCTGGGGAACCAGTTTAACACTGACCCAGATCCCTTGAATGTGGGTCCATTTAGGAGGCTTGGGAAGTCTATAATGCCTCTGACAATGGAACTAGGTTGTATCTCTAGTGCAGAAACGATACTGTTCAGTTAGAGACAGAGGGGAGGACCTAGACCCTACCTCAAATGACTGACAAACTTTGATGATCCCTCATGGAAGGCTTCACTCTCCCTGGAGAGAGGATGGGAGATGGGATGGGGGGTCTATGTAGAACACGGAGGGATGGGAAGGAGATGGAACTGGCATCTATATGTAAAATAAGAAAAAATACTAAATTAAAACAAATAGCAAAAAAGCAAAAAGTATTTGAGGCTAAAGGAGTGAATAGAGGCTTACCAAGTAAATAGACACAAAGTGGAAGCAAAGATGAGATTAATCAATTTGACCTCAAAATCAAGAGATTATTTCATTGTGAAATACAATTCACATTGAACATACTCCAGAGGGGAATTAATGTACGTTAGAGTACGGTTTTGACACATATCAACCAAATTTCCAAATTGCAAGTAATATTTATAGAAATACACATATCTTGGGAGAGCTTAACAATATTATGATTTTTTAGTTATCCAAAGGGCAAAATAATACGAAGATCTAAAATTCATACCATCTATTTCAGAAAGAAATGATCACATATCAGGCACAAAGAAAGGGGGATATTCCACCTTTCAAACAGACATTGAACATTTCCAAAGAGTTGATGATCAGAACCTCAAAATGCCATGTTATTTGTCATGATCACCAGGAAGCACTAAGTATTCACGCCAGCCAGTAAAGTGGCTAAGACTCCATGTGTATAAATACCCGTTTTTCACTCCTAGCAATGCTTTTATTGAGATTGAGCTATTATCCATTTTGCATATGAGAGCACCACAGACTTCAATTAATGCTTTTCTCATGGTTGCATGGATGGTCACAGATAATTTCTTTGGTTATCACACAGAATCCAATAGTGGGCTTGCAGACTCAAACCCAGAGTTTCTAATTCAGGGATGGAGTGTTAGGGTGAGATAGCTTGCATTGCTAACAGTTGCCAAGTGATGCTGATGTAGCTGGCCCAGGACCCTGAACACAGAAGCTCTGGGCAAGGTGATGCTAAGCATGATTCCTTTATCTCCTATACTCCTCAGAAACAGAAATTTCACAAGCCAGGTTATGACAAAAATGCAATAAATTTAGAAATTTATAATTAGCAAAGCTAAAAAAAACCCTGGTGCTTGGAAATTTAATTAAAAATAAAAAGCAATCATTGCCAAGTTAATCAATTTAATGCATTTCCAATTAAAATTCCAATTGGTTTTTTTTTCTTTGAACATGACAAAATGATTCTAAACTCCATGTGGCTGAATATAATGGAAAAAATAATAACGAAGACAAATTAGAAAAGAAGAGTATTTAGAGGTGACTTATTTCGCCATATAATAAAACATTATAGATTGCCATACAAGATTGCATAGCCAGCATATTTTCATTTCATGCTGAAATCTCCACTGGAAGGATGCTTTGAGATGTGACAAGGAATAAGTCAACAGCACTGAGAGAATAGGCATACTAGAGACAAGAACATATAAAGTCTTGGGGAAGGAGAAACTATATAGACATGCTAGCAAGTATAGTCAGAAGAATGGACCCTGTGTGACCTGGGTGAATACAGACATGACAGTGTTGTATGCAACACAGGCAACTTGCGTAACTGGAGGCTCAGAGATGCTCAAGTACTCAGTAGATGGTATTTCCATTTCTGACCCTCTGCTTTCCTATTCTCTTCCCATTATGTCATGATCAATTTGATGTTTGTCCCTAGAAATAATATAAAAGTGTTCTTAGCCAAACTACTGGGAAATGATGTGCTAAGAGTACTTAGGGTGGCACTGGGTGAAGCTGGGACTCATCATGGTGCTTTCAGACAATGTAAGGATCTGTAGTCTCAGTGTCAGCCTCACTTGGCACTCAAAGTTATATGAAAAAGTTGGATAGTACAAGAGACAAAACATCCATTGCTGTCACGAAAGATCTCTTTAGTATTAAAATACCTAAAGCAAAATCTTAGTTCCAATAAAATCAGGGAGCAAACAAGGAAATGGGGTCGCAACAAAGCACACACTAGACTGATAGTCTTTCAGACAATCTAAATGAGAACCTCGTCAAGACAGCAAAGGCAATAGGTAAAGATAAGGTGACTGGTGGAATCACTCATGAAGTGAAGATTTTTTTTTTTTGTTTTTATAGAACAACCATGTAAAGGAGAACATTTTAAAAGGGAGAAAATGCAAGTCATTAGTAATTTACATCAAAACAAATGCATATAACGGGTATTACTAATCCACAGTAAGTGGCTCTGTCATAAATGGGTTTAGTGAAGTTGACTTCGCTAAGGGACGTGACCAGTTACCTGGTTACCCTGAGGGAAGATAGATAAATAAGCTGGTAAAAATGAGTTCCTAGTTCCTTCTATAATAGTGGAAAATGGTTATATAATACCTAAAATCATCAAGCTATAAAGAGTAAGGTTTCTGGACTACAGAGATTATTTTAAAACCATATGTTAGCCTCAATTGGTAAACTCCTTGCCACACAATCCTAAGAATCTTTTGCGTTCAGATCTCAAGCCCCACATAAAAGCTAGGGCCAGCACCATGTATCTATAACCCCAGTGCTGTTGAGGGAGGTGACAAATTAGGATTTGTGGAATCCATTGTTCTGTCATCCTAGCTGAATTGGAAAGCTTTAGATTCACCGAGAAAAGAGACAACCTATCTTAAAAATAAAAAACGACCAAAGAAGATAGCCAGCCTTGACCACTGGCTTCTACATACATGTACATACATGTACATGCATTTCCTAAGTCACAAGGTCATTACACACACACACACACACACACACACACACACACACACACGCACACAGAGAGAGAGAGAGAGAGAGAGAGAGAGAGAGAGAGAGAGGAGGGAGGGAGAGAGAGAGAGAGAGAGAGAGAGAGAAAGAGAGAGAGAGCAAGAGAGAGACGTAAAAGCACTCAAACTGACTGCTCCCCAAAAGTAGGCATAGAGGACTGAAAAAATTGTCACAATGACTGGTTGTAAATACAGCTTTTTAAATGGAATGTTTCCTTTTTAAAATGTCTTTTTATTTTAATTGAATTGTGAAACAAGTTTGTTTACATGCTAATCCCAGTTCCCTCACCATCCTGTTCTCCCCTGTTCCTCCTACAAATCCCCATTTCATCCCCTGTATGATCCCCATGGAGATTGAGGCCTTCCATGGGGAGTCTTCAAAGTCTGTCAAATTGTTTGGAACAGAACCTAGGCCTGCCCCTATGTGACTAGGCTTAGGGGGTATCCTTCTGTGTGGAATGTCACCAACTGTTCTGGTTCTCTTAATGTTTCCATGCAAAACTAAAATCCCATGTGGTTAACAAATCATGTTGTATTCCTATTAGTAACATAGTAAATTTTTGTCAACATAAAAAATGTTTTGGGTTTATGGTTGTATACCTCAATATGACTTTTCATCTTTTCAAGCCATCTATTAGATGTTTTGGAAGATTTTGTTATTTCTGTAAAGAAACACATTGAAGATAGAATGAAAACAGAAATAATGTAATTAAGAGTTTTCCAACATAAACGGCAGATCAAGGACCACATGGATCAATTATTCTCAATAAAAATTTACAAAGCAAATTCAGAGGATTTGGGGAGATGTTTCTAATGTTTAAGAGCACATGCTGCTCTTCCAGAGGGCTCAATTGTCAAATCCTTCATCCATGTTGACCAGCTTACAACAGCTCATAATTACAGATGCAGAAGATGTGACACCCTCTCTGATCTTTGCGAATATCTGAACTTGCAAGCATAGACTCTCTCTCTCTCTCTCTCTCTCTCTCTCTCTCTCTCTCTCTCTCTCTCTCTCTCTCTCTCTCTCAAACACAACACACACACACCTTAAAGAGAGGCTTTTTAAAAGGACAAGTAAGTTCATCGTTAAGGGAAAATGTCCTCTTGCTATAGAGGACAAACTAAGTCTCAAGGCTCTGCTCAGATAGCAGGCTATGTTCATAATGCTAAATAGCTTGAGTTCATGGCAAAGAGTATGAAGAGGCAAAACTGAGCCTTCTTTCATGGGTGAATAAGAAACACACAAGAACTTAAAGTTTTGGTTTTCTGTATTTTCACTATGCATAGAAGTGAACAAATACACTCAGCATTGAGTGAGCTATGGCTAAAAGCAATTTAACAGGATGCTTCCATTTTAAAAGTAGTAGACACTTGCCACATCCTGATAGAGTAGCCATTACTCCCCAGCTGAGTAGCACTACCCACTTGATTACCAAACATGCAAGAAGTCCTGTGTGACCATACCCATCATAACCAACAATTAAGATCTATCTTTTCTCATTTCTCCTGATCCTACAAGGTTCAACATGGTAGCTCATGTTTCGTGTTTCATTATAGACTCCCTATTTATTCTGAGTGTTTTTATAGTTATTTACCTCTTTGGATTGTATAGTGTCTCCAACACCTGATAGGATTAAACTTTTACATTTCATTAAATATAGTACACATTTACTAGCATCTATAGTTTTAGGTAGATATAATGTCATATATTTTATGTCCTTATTAGTCTTTCCTTCCCTTCTTCCCAATACTCCCTGACTAAGGCGTGAGAGGGTTTTGTAGGTATATCTTTTGATTGTTTGTGATTTTTTAGGAATGGTCTTTGTTTGTTGCAAATAGAAGTTTCCTTTGAGGTGTTGGTACTACATTGACTTGTGGATATAAGGACAAATATTTGGAATGTGGTTTAGTAGTGTGATAGTTGTAGATTCTCCTCCAGGATAAATGACTTCACAACCTTGAACAGTTATCCAGGTTTCTAGTTTCAGACATCATTTTCCTGTTTTTGAGTGGGTCTTAATTCCAATTAGAGAGGTGTTGGTTACCATCTCCAAATTATGTGTGCCACTACTGCACCAAAGGGATTAGCATGCCGTGCTATCATTGCTATCACTCATAGGGATAATATATTGATAGGACTGTAGTTGCTTCTCTCCTTTGGAAGCTTTTGGCATCTCATCTGGTACCATGAGAGCTACTTCTTAGGGAGTAAGCAATCAGGTCATTTCTTGCTCAAGGCCCTCTGCAACCTGGTGACTTCAGGAAGAGGGATTTACCTTCCACCTCTCTGGGAAAATGAACGCAGTAGCAATGATGTTTTGGGATTCCCTTTGACAACCCTGCCAACAATTCAAAAGAAAGCCATTTTCTCATTCCTGAAACAAAAATTTTTGGTAGGTGGTCTTTGGATCTTGGAGGTAGCAGTGTCAACCCAGATGAAAACATTTCACTTAAGTTTTACATATTTACTCTATAACTTAATATATTTTTATAGATCATTTTTATATAAATGGCAAATAGCCTGATTCCTTATAACTTTTCAAACATCCTCAGTTTTGTTTTACCCTCTCTATTCTTCTATATTTATCTCTATTCCCTATTCCTAGGATCATTATCCTTTCCCATTTCCTCATCAAATCATTTACACGCTGAAATTAACTTCTGTATTTCTCTCCAATCCCTCTGCCCAGTAATGATCTCATTTTACTTTCCTAGTTTCACATGTACTAAAGGATGTGGACTTGTATCTGAATATGAGGAGCTAAGAGCCTCTGGTGAGAAAGAACATATAAGAATTTTATTTCTGGGTCTGGATGACTCCACTCAATATGATGTTTTCTAGTTTCATCCATTTACCTGCAAAGTTCATGATAACATTTTTCTGTACACCTGATTAGTATTATATAGCATACATTACCATATTTTCATTGTCCATTCATATACTGAAAGACATTTATGTTGTTTTCATTTCCTGGATGTTGTAGTAAAACCAAAAATAAACATGGGTGAGAAACTATCTATAGAACAGAATGTCAAGTCCCCTGATCATACTCTAAGTAGTGGTTTAGTTGGGTCATATCATAGATTTAATTTTACCTTTTTGAGAATTGTCCACACTCATTTACATGGCAGCTACATTATATTCAATACAACCTATAGCGAATCCTTGCATCCTCTCCAGCATTAGTTACCAGTTGTTTGGTTGAACTTTGATATTCTGACCAGGGTAAGATAAGTTGTTTTGATCCATATATTTCTAACTGCTAGGACAATGAAAAGTTTTAGAATAATTGTTTCTTCCTCTTCTTTCAGAACTATTTCTTCAGGTTGCAGGTCATTGTCCAAATGGGTCATTTGGTTTTTTATTTTGTTTCTGTATTTTGTTTTGTTTTTATTGTTGTTTTTGCAGGTGTTTTCACTCTTTTTTTTTTTTTTTAGTATTTTGTATGCAGTAAATGTTAATTCTTTGACAGATAGAGATCTGGCAAAGATTCTGTCCCATTTTGTGGGCTTCCTCTAAATCTAGTTAATTGCTTCTTTCAGCTGTGCACAAGCTTTTTAGTTTTATCAAGTCCTACTTGTCAATTGCTGACCTTTATTATTAGTCAAAGAAGTAGTATTCAGGAAGTCTTTTCTTACATCTAAACCAATACCCTATGAGGTACCTCCTACGTTTTCTTCCAGTAGTTTCAGTGGTTTACATTTAGGTGTTTCATCCTTTTGAAGTTAACTTTTGTGCACGGTGATATAGACACCAGCATAATTTCATTCTTGTACACATAGATATCCAGTTTTCTCAGGAACACCTATTGAAGATGTTTCTTTTCTCCACTTTGTGTTCTTGCCATATTGACAAATATTAAATGGCAGAAGTTGCATGTATTCATGCTTGTGTCTTTGATAGTGTTCCCTTGGTCTACATGTTTGTTTTGGTGCAATACCATATTTTTATTACTATGGATCTGTAACATATCTTACGATCTTGTAAATGTTACAGGGTTACTAATTTTTGATGTTTTGTGATTTCATATGAATTTAAGGATAGTTTTTTCTTATTTTCATGAAGAATGAGATGATAATTTGATTAAGATTATATTGAATCTGTAAATAACTTTGGAAGAATGGTTTTTTGACAATGTTAATTCTATCAATTCATCAGTTTGGGACATTTTTCCATTTTCTAGTGTCTAATTTTTTCCTTTAGAGATTTCATTGTTGAGATTTCAAAGTTTTAAATGTAGAAGTCCCTCACTTTCTTGTGTAGGCTTATTCCTAGATATTCATTCTCTTGTGGCTGTTGTGAATGGAAGTATTTTCAGATCTGTTCTCTGTACCTTGTTGGTGGTTTATATTAGAAAGCTATTGATTTTTCCAAGTTGATTCTGTATCCTGTAACATTCCTGAATTTTTTAATCATTTTGGAAGTTTGCTGGCAGAATTTGGTATTTCTCTAGTGTATAGTATTATGTCATCTGTAAATACAGATTATTCAAACTTTCATTTTCCTAATTGTATCTCCTTAATTTCATCTTCTTGTCTTACTGCACCAGCTAGTATTTTGAGTAAATTATTAAAAATGTGTGGAGACAATGGACATCCTTGTCTCCTTATTAAACTCAGTGGGATGGATACAACCTTTTCTCCATCTATACTGGTGTTGACTGTGGGGTTCCTTTATACAGTTGGTACTGTGTTCAGGTATGTTCCTTCTAGTTTATATTTTCTAGAACTTTTATGACGAAGGCCTCTTGAAAATTTGAAGGCTTTTTCTGCACCTATTGAGATGATCATGTGATTTATTTTTCTTTAAATCGACTTATGTGGTGAACTATATTAATGGATCTGCACATGTTTAATCATCTACATTTCAAGGCTGCAGCCAACTTCATCATTGTGAGTAACCTTTTTGATTTGTGTCTATATTCTGTTTTCAAGTATTTTGTTGAGTATTTTTAATCTATATTCATCAGAGGTTGTGGTTTGTATCTAAATACCTTGGTATTAGAGTGATACTGGCTTTATAGACAGACATTTGGAGTGCTTCTTTTTTTTCATGTTTGTGGGGTTTCTTGTTTGTTTGTTTGTTTTTCTTTTGGATTTTTTTCTTTTTTGAGGCAAATTTTTTTCTGTATTATTTTGCAGCCTGTCCTGGAACTCACTCTATAGACCAGGCTGGCTTGGAACTTACAGACATGTGCCTGCCTCTGCCTCTGGAGCACTGGAATTAAAGGCTTAGACTACCAATGCCCAGCTTGGAGTGCCTCATCTGTTTCTATTTTCTTTTGGGGATAGTTTAAGAATGATTTGTTATAGATCTTTAAGTATTTGGTCAAATTTGGCTATGAATACATTGGGTCATGAACTTCTTTTAGCTGGGAAATTTTTTTATTACTATTTCAATCTTCTCATTTCTTACTTGTCTGTTTACATTTTTGACTTCTTGGTTTAATTCTGGTAGTTGGGCTAAATTTAGAAATTCAGACATTTCTCATAGATTTTCCATATTTATTGAGTACACATTTTTAAAACACTTACTTAAAAATTTCTAATTTTTACATCTATTAAATGCCTCCCTGTTCCTTTCTGATTCTTTTAATTTGGATTATTTCTTCTTTCCTATCTTTTGTTTTGTGGATCCAAATGTTTTAGAATGTTTTCAAACTTGAAAAAGAACTATATCATTTCCCCTTTACTTTCTTTCCTCAATCCACTGCCATCTGCCTTCGATACAGCCTATATGTCTCTATGCTCTCAAGGTGAAAGCCACTTTCCTTCAGTTATTATTGTTTTGTGTGTACAAACACAACTGTGTGTGTGTGTGTTGCTCAAATATATATAAATAAAACTTGTTCAATTGGTTTTTGTTCTTGGCATGTACATTATTTCGAGGCACTATGCATTGGAAATGAGGGGACTCATCCTTGGAAAAGATAAGTCTCTGTCTCCCAATAGTATTTCATTGCCTGAAGTTCTTTGTGTAGTGGTGAGAGCTCACAGAATTTTCTAAATTTCCCATTGGAATACCCATTTATATTTCCATTTTTCTGTCTTGTTCATGCAGCCTTTTCTAGGAAAGACTTTCTCAGTAGCCTTCCTGATTCAGATTTTTACAATTTTTCCACCTCCCCTTCAGCAATGTTCCCTAAGACATAGATGCAGAAGTTGTGATGTAGATTATCCATTGGGTCTGAACTCCTTATCATCTGTTTATACATGCATTGTGTCCAGATATAGTTTTCTTTGATGATGTCTATTCACTTTAAGGAGATGCTTCTTTGATGAGGGTGGTGTTGTAAGTTAAGAAAAGCAGCTTTCCAGAGAAAGACACCATGTGGCAGGGTTCAAGCAGAGGGTATTTTTGTTTTGTTTTCATTTTTTGTTCTGTTTTTTTTTGGGGGGGGAAAGGATTCATAAAAAGGAAATGGGAGAAGGGAGACTGTTTTCCAAGGACAAGGACAAGGACAAGGACAAGAGCAACAGAAGAGATAGGCACAGATAGAGTGAGGGAGAGAAAGAAAGAGAGAGGGGAGGATGGGAGGTTGGCAGGACCCTTTTAAAAGGAAACACAGTGTATAGGCACAGGTGGTGCTGTAGTGGCTACAGCTGAGCATGTATCCTAAAGGAACCCTAAGGACAAGCCAGTACAGATGTCTGAATACTAACCAGCCATAGCTGTACTTACCTGTAGGTATAAGGTTAAAATTTCAAATGTAATAAGGAATTATGATGTTCTAACCAAATGGCAGTACTAATGTTTTTAAAGGTCCATGGCCTCCTAAAACCAAGAGTTAAGTTTTAGGGCCAGATAAATCCAATTAGACAATTGTTGTTTGTCATAAACATATAAGCATTATTTATTGTACCTTAATGCATATCTTGCCTTTTTGGTAATTACCATGGTCCAGACATGCTGCAGTTAAGTAGAACCATTTAATTACTTTCCTACCTCAGTAGACACCATGCTACTTTTATGGAACCATGGAAGCTAGGCATGGGAAAGTGGCTTTTAAGGAAATTCAGCTAGAATCATCTATCTATGTGTTGCGTCCTAAGTATGTAGTGTCTTCAGCAATATATTTGTGTGTGTGTGTGTGTGTGTGTGTGTGTGTGTGTGTGTGTGTGTGTTTATTTTTAAAAAGTGAAATAAGACCATGGGAAATGGAATATCAGGATGCAAGTGATCTGAAGGGGAAAATGGTAAAACATTCTATGTATTAGTCCTTACCCAAAACAACAAGTTATTAGGCAGTACAGATTTATAGTAAACTTGAAATAGGGCAGAGAAACTCGTCTTTTGAATCTTTTGTTAAAAGCTATTTAGACTATTACATGTATTGTATGTTCATATACATTCATGCTGAGATGTTAGTTGCATTCTCTGGAATCTGTGCACAGATCTGGTTATCATTCCTTTACTTTGTTTCTTTAACTTTCTTTTTATTTACTCTTTTGTCTTTCACATTATTCCTCCCTATCCTATCCACCCCCCAAAAAACAAAATTAAGTTTAAAAGAAAAAAAACAGGAAAAAAAAGTAAGAAAGGGAATTTCTTCTCATGGAAGCTCCAGTGTCCAGCGTCATATATGAGTCGCACAGTAAATCCTTTTATCCACACATTTTTAGATTCACCACAAAGAATCAATGGTTCGGTTCCAGGTCTCAGCTTTCTGATACCCTATCCGTGCTGAGACCCCTCTCTTTCTGGACTTCCCATTGCTGCATTGTGTCCTGGAAAACCTGCAGCCCTGGGTCCACAGGACTGACACCCCACCAACACCTATACTACCTTCCCCACCCCCTGACATCCTCTTGTATTAACACAGATCACAGATGTGTTGGTTTTGGAGTGGACCAACACATAACCCTGATTCTGGGTCTGGGTAGCCAACCTACCAGGTCTCCTCTGTCTTTGTGACCAGGATGAGCTCTCCAGCATTGTCCTGGCTAGTTCACTCCATGAAGCATTCTGGAGGACAATCACAGTCCCATCTCAGGTTTCTGTATTTAGGGCAGGAAGAAGTTCACCAATGAGATACTCACCATTCCTAGGCTTGACAGGTTATGAAGGACAACCAATGATCAGGCATTTCTTACATGTGTGGAGTCTGCTCATCTAAGAAAATGGTAGGCCTCTAGATCTATGAGTTTTCCTTAATGTCTTTTCACAATATTGTATCTGCTTTAGTGTTTGGGGGTTTATAGCTATGTCATCAGTTTTCTTAAGCATTAATTCCATTAATATTAATAATTCTTTGTTGATTCCATTTTAAATAATTCATTGAAAACCAGTTGATATTTATGTTTATGTAGTATCCTGAGCCTGAGATAAAATTCCCATAATTGGTTTTTGTGTGTTTCTGAGATTTTGTGTGTCAGTGATCTATAAGTAGGCAAATTAACTTCTTCCTTTCTTATCTGAATGTTGCATTATTCCTTTGGCATGCTATACTGTGGTTATTAGTAACTTCTCTACAATACATTGGTGCCCTACAAAGACAGCAATTTTTGATCTTACACTAAGGCACTAAGGATTGGAACTTCACTTTTTCACTGTTGTCTTTGATGTTTCCTGAGTATCTTTCAAAGTAGAGAGGCTCTCTCCTATTCCTAGCATGCTGAAGTTGTAATAAAATATATATATATATATATATATATATATATATATATATAGTCTGTTAATATTAGATTATTTTGAATATTTTTAGTGTTAAAACAACATTAAGTCCCATAATAAAGTCTACCTAGTCATAATATTATCTTTATCTGTATTTCTGTTTCTTTCCATCCCTAGAGGTTTGTGCTCTTAAGTTGTTTTTGAAGTTACTATCAACCATACTTCAAAAATACTGGACTCCTATATGTTCTAAGTGCCTGTTTAAGATGTGTGTGCTAGGGATAGAGCCTAGATACTCTCACATATCAGGGAAGTTGTAACCAGTCAGATAAAATTCCACCCCTAAGTTTTAATCTTCTGTTTTCATCTAATTTGATTTTAAACATACGATCTAGTTGGCTTTTCTACATATAAACTACTTTGCTTTTCTGCATATGAAAAACCAGTTTAAAATTATTTTTATCTTTTCTCTGATGTCTTGAAGTAAGACTCCAACAATTGTGCAATGTTTCATCAGGCTATTTTGTTGTGCTTAAAAGGAAATCATATTATTTTACTATTTCACTTATGGCTTTATGATGTGTCTTATTTTCTCACCTCTCACAAATCTTAGGACTTTTACCTAACTTCATGTAATTCTTCCCAAATCTCCCAAATCTTTCTGCTTTTGTTTAAATTTGTATTAAATTTTCACAGTTAAAGATAAATCGAAATATATATTTAATTGGAATGAGATTATAATTACATCATAAATGAAGAAATATTTTATATACATATACTGAATCGGTTCACCTAAAATTGTAGGTTTTTCATGTATTGCAATTAGCTTCTGTGCATTTTTAACATTTTAAACTGTCATATAAGTGATAAAAATATAATTTTGATTGAGGTTAATTCTTATATACATTAAATTTTATTACTACTATGTATTGTATTTTTATTTTTACTTATGTTTCCGATTGACTGTTGCTGGAGCTATTACATTTTTACAAGTACTTAAATTTTATCTTAGGTAAACATTGTTGGACTTGCTTAAAATTATGGTTATAGTTATTATTTCTATTGCTTTTGCAGAATGATAAGCACCTCATCTGAAAATAATGACAGTTTTATCTTCCCCAGCTTCCTCATTTTCTTTGCAATGAATTAATTCAAGTCTTTAAACTTTCCTCGGTATCCTTTTACCTGCATCCTACAGGTTCCAACAAGCCAAACTCACATTACTAACTGTGAGTAGTTTGCAATTATAATTGCGTTTTCTCTGTAATAAATGTTATTTAAATGTGTGCCCCTCAGATGTAACCACTTGTGCATGTGCTTAGAAGTTTTATGTATTAAAATTTCAGATGTATGGAATATCATCGGAAAGAATAACCAAGCATACAATTGTATTTAAAATGTGGTCAGAAAACATGTCATGGATCAATTATCTTCCAGATACTTCTTGAGATGGAGCAAACTGTGATAGCTCTTTGTCATTTATTTCGCCAGATGAAATCTTCCATCCTTCTGTGCTCTTATGTGCTTTTAGTGGTCTCCTCCCTGGCTTCTGTCATTTAGGCTCCTACACCCCAGATTCTTTGACAGATGGGAGGCACAAACCAAAGACCAGCATGAATTTTGAATTGTAAATGATTCATCCCTGATCCATCCTTGCTTTTTTGGAGTTTCCCCTGCCTACACTGTGTACAGTAACTGCTTCTCACCTATAGTGTATCCTATCCTCAAATCCCAAGTAAATCGTTTTCAGATGTGGTGTCAGATTTAACCATCTTTCCTGTCTTCTGGGATCTCTGCATCCTTTGCTTATTTCTTCACACATCACAAATAACTGCTAAATGTCTCTGCTACAGTTTTTTTCCTCTTTACTTTAAAAACAATTTTTATGATGATGTTTCTTAAAAGAAACATTTACCTACTTGTGTTTGTATATATGCACCTCTATGTGTGTTCCTGTGACTCCATGAGTAAGTATACACCCATGTGTGAAATACATTTGCTTATAGCCATAGAAGGGAGCTGAAAATGATATTGAGTATTCTCTTTGATCACTGTTTTGAATCTGGATCTTTGTTTGGATTTGAGTATCATATTTTCTTGGTTAGACTGGAAATCAACAAGCCTCAGTGATCCCATCTCAATGTCCCTCAGAAGTGGGGTGATAAGCATGAGCTGGATTCCCACTCCAGTCCTTATGATTGCAAAATAAGTTCCCTTAACCACTGTTCTGTCTCTTTAATCTTCACTGACATCTTTTAAACTTAAGCCCAGTTTCCTTTCCAAACCACTGCTGGTCTGTACTTCTCCAGCACAAGATAGAAAATAAAATACAAACCAAGATAGGAAAATTAAGAATTACCAAGTGCTTAAGTTTAAACATTAACACAGAAAAAAGAGTTGAATTCCAGCATCTCTACATGTAAACCCTGAGACAGGACTGCACCTGTCCCAAGTCCCACATCTCGGCCTTGGCAAGAACCGTTACTGAATTCAGACTTTAATTCAATGACATAAAACACAACTTCTCTCCTATGTTCCTGAATACATATGAAATCTTATTGATATACCCACATCTGCACTTATTGGCCTGACCCACTCCTCTGAAATCGTCTTTCCCTGTGACTTTTTTGATTTATTTATTGCATCTACTTACAGTCATACTTTAGTCCTGTGTTTACAGTTTAAAGTGATACAGCATCAAAGCAAAAAGAAGGTGACAAAGGGGGTGGGAATAAGATGAAAGCCATAAATATGGAAATAATCTGCTTCCAGGAGTTTCATAAATTTTTTTAAAAAGTTTATTCTTGAGAATTACATAATTTATACAGTAAAATAGAATCTTATATGCCCCTTATTAACATTCACAGGCCTTCCATATTCCACAAAACATCTACCTTACTACTTCATATCTTTTCAATTTGCTTTGAACTCAAAAGGAATACTAGAACACTTAAGTTTTAAGAATACATTTGTCCAAAGTCTTACAAATGTTCTGAATTCTTCAGTTCATTTTTGCAACCAAGAAGATTTCATCCAAACTACAGATGATGTTCCTGCCAAATCATTACCACTACTTACCTCTGTAAGTCCTGTGTAGGGTCTTTTGCAACTCAGAAACATGTGCCTTCAGACATTAGGTTTCTTTTTTAATTATATATATATATATATATATATATATATATATATATATATATACACATATATATATGTATGTATGTATGTATGTATATATATGGATATAGATATATATATTTTCTCATTTTACATATCGCTCCCTGTTTCCTATCTGCCCCATGCCCCCTGATCCCGCTCCCACCCAAATCCCCCTCCCACTCCACAGGGAGGAGGAGGATGCCTTCCAGGAAGGAGCATCAAAATCTGTCAACTCTTTTGGAGTAGGGTCCAGGCCCTACCCCTGTCCCTAGGCTAAGGGAGTATCCCTCCATAGGGAATGTGCTCCCAAAGTCCTTTCATGCACCAGGGATACATCCTTGTTCTTAGACTGCCCAGGACTTCTAACTGAGACCCATATTCAGTGAGTCTGAATCGATACAAGCTGGTTTCCCAGCTATCAGTCTGGGGGTCCGTGAGCCTCCCCCCTTGTTCAGGTCAGCTGTCATTGTGGGTTTCTGTAGCCTGGTCTTGACCCCTTTGCTTATCAATCCTCCCTCTTTGCATCTGGATTCCAGGTGTTCGGCTCAGTGTTTAGCTGTGGGTGTCTGCTTCTGTTTCCATCAGCTACTAGATGAGGGCTCTATGATGGCATATAAGGTAGTTATCAATCTCATTGTCAGGGAAGGGAATTTAAGGTAGCCTTTCCACTGTTGCTCAAATTATCAGTCTTGTAGATCTCTGGACATTTCTCTTCAGTTTTCTCTTCAGACATTAGATTTTAACTTCACCTGTGACCTATATATAAATGAGAATGGAGAAATTATTGGAAGATGAGATGGCTGGCCATATAGATATCTATCCAATTTCAAATGATGGCTATTTTTGTTTTTACTATTTTGTAGACTTTTCAGTGTAGTTGAACAGCTACGTTGTGCACCCATGCTATTCAATCATTATTTTTCTGTAATGTCATCCACTGAATCTTTGTTAACTGGCCCTCCATCAGCAGTTGAATTTGCATCTGCACTGATGATATAAGCAACTATAATTATGAATTTCCAGTTTCCTCATAGACATTATCTACGTTACAAAATTGTGAACAAATCTATATCAAAATTAACCTTTTAGAGTATGGATTACAGTAATTTGCATAACACCAATAAATCTATTGGATCACTGTAGAAAATAGATGGCATTATACACTGTAGACAGTGTTAACTATCAATAAAGAATGGACAAAACCCAGAAAAAAAATACAGGATATATAAGGAGAAAAGTTGAAGTCACTAAAAAATTGGGGAAACTGAAGCAACTCCTTCCGCATGCACCCATGGTTTATAAGAATAGCGTCTTGCTGGTTCCATCATAGAACATGGAATTTAAGAAGAAAACCTGGAATGATAGGAAAATTCAGTCTCTCTTTCAGGCCTATACTTTCTATGGGGTTCTCTTCCAAAGTCAAGATCTAGTAAGAAATGAGGGATCAGTAAAACTGGGTGGTCACTTTCTCCTTAGTCAGTTTCAAGAATCACTGAGGCTAGAGTTGGCATAAAATATGTCTTGATAGCAGTGTTCTGTGTTTTTCAGTCCTTGAGGTAGAATGTGATGGCTATTGTCAATGACATATGAAAAATATTTAGGTATCAAAGGCAAGTTCAATGCCACCTATGGCAGTGACATATTCTGACAATTAGGCTTCTCAGCAGCAGTCCAGACATATATCTCCACTCAATCCAGACATCCCCTTGCACTCATTAAATGACTTCTTCCTTTCCTAAGCCTCTATACTTGTAGGTCTGTCTCACTGAGTCTTAGATTAGGTGATTTCGCAGTTTGACCATTCAACTTGCTTCACTGCTAAGAGCCTGTAGGTAGGTCTGTTGTGGTAGAATGAATGAGAATGACTTCCATGGGTTCATATATTTGAATGTGTGTTCCAAAGTGTTTGTGGAAGTGTTTGGGAAGTATTATGGGATATGGCCTTCTCAGAAAGGGTATGTTTCTACGGTGAGCATTGAGGTTCCAAAATAGTCCCAGTCTACTCTCTAGTCAGTCACTGTAGTCTCTCTCTCTCTCTCTCTCTCTCTCTCTCTCTCTCTCTCTCTCTCTCTCTCTCTCTCTCTCTCTCTCTGTCTGTCTGTCTCTCTCTCTGCCTTATAGCTTGTTGGAAGATGAAAACTGTCAGTTAATGCTCTAGTACCATGTTATGCTTCCTGAGATGATGACCATGGGTATAAACTCTTTGAAAATGTAAGTCCCAAATTAAATGTTTTCCTTTATGAATTATCGTGGCCATGATATTTTGTCACAGCAATAGAAAATTAACTAGGAAAAGGAGGTTTCCAGTCTTTCACTGATGTAAAAACAGTCACAGAAGTCTTATATGTGACTCTCATCCTTTCTAAGATTAGAATCCTCAAGGATGTTCAATACAAATATAATCCCATGCTTACAAACAGGGATTTTGGGTTTTGACACAAAATGCCTCCAATCCCACTTTTCTCCAATGAGAAATAGTGGTGTGTGTATCTCTCTCTCTCTCTCTCTCTCTCTCTCTCTCTCTCTCTCTCTCTGTGTGTGTGTGTGTGTGTGTGTGTGTGTGTGTGTGAGTGTGTGTGTACCATTTTTAGGAAATATATATTTAGCAGTTAGTCTTTTTAGCATTTTATTACTCTGTGGTCTATATACTATATACTGAAGCCATTTCATAAAAACTTGGTTGTAATAAATGTAACTACTAAAATTTATTCTTATTTTTGTGTATGTACTTATTTGCATGTGCTTATTTATATGTCTATACCCAGCATGTGTGAAACTTCTTTGGGAGGCCAGTAAAGGGTATCAGGTCTCCCCAGGCCTGGAATTAAAATGTTTTGAGCCATCAGGTGGGTGCTGGAAACTGAACACTGGACTTTTGCAAAATCAGCAAGTGTTCTTATACACTGATCCGTGTATTCAGCATTATAACTTTGTAAATTTTCAATAATACAAATGTCCCTGTTCACAAAACAAAACTCCTATGATCAGAATATACACTTTTCAAGTTATTGATTATTTTCCTTACTCGGGTGCTTCTTTCATGCTTGTGGGAATCACATCAATTTAGTGAAACATTGTTGACATAAAATGAGATTGTCTCATATAACAGATATTTGTAACAACTACTTTTGTGAAGCGATGTGCTGACTGGATGGAAGATAGCAATTGCTTTATCCCAGAGCAGGTCCAGTGGGGGGTAATAATGTTTGTTTTGTTAAAAAAAATTACTCAAGGGATAAAATGTTTCATAACCTAAAAAAAAATAAAGTAATAGGAAAGAAAAATAGAGCAAACATAAACTTTAGGGTAATATACTTTCTAGTAAAACACTTGCAACTTTCTCAAACACATTTGCAGAGTTAATCTGTCATATTCATCATCAACTATTAGAAAAGACAGTGTTTCCCATATTCCAAAACATAGGGAATATATATATATATATACAATATATATATATATGTATGTATATGAATGCTTGCTTATAGTTACAATAAAAGTCAAGAAGACATGCTGCACGTGTAACAGCAATATGTTCATTGGAGTGTTTCTTCTATTTAAGGTCTCCCCTCCTAAATAGCTAATTAAGATTCCAGGATGCAGATACAGCTCATGCTCACATTCAGATCCTCTTTATCTTGTGGATCTGTGATAGAAACAAATTCCTGGAGTGTATAGTCTTAAGAGATATCAATACAAAATGCCTTTCTGATGAACATTCTATCTTGAGATTCTTTGTTCTTTTTGTCCATGAAGTCCAATCTCAAAACTTCTGTTCATCATGAATTTCTAGATGGTAAATAGTATTTTAAAGCTATCTCAACCTTCTACTGATAATCCACTTTCTTTTTGTTTTGGCATGTCAAAGTTTTGTAATTGTCTCCATTATTGTCCATTTAGCAACCTGGCATGAGTAACTTACATCACAAGCTTTCAAAAAACAACCATACAGCCCTTAATATACTGGTTATATTTAAGTATAGTAAAATCCCAACAAAATATCATTTGCCTAGTTAGTTCTAGCTTATTGTTTCTGCATAGTTATTTTGCTCCTCTATTATAAGCTTTAAGAACTTTTCACTTTATTTTCACTCTCCTTTCTTCTATTAAAATTGTAGATAGCAACTGTGATTTTCATTTTCTAAAGTATTAGGTCATGTCTCAAAGAAGGTCATAAAAAGGGTCACTTTAACTTTTATATAGTTTCAGTACAACTTACCTCATGAACTTTGCATTTCTAAATTCGTACATCCATTTGCCAATAATGATGACTTGGTTCTTTCTTTCATATGAGACACTAAGGTGTTTTGAAAAGAAGTATAGCCTCTTAATTCCAGTGTCTCAAACTTTACCACTTTAACAGATATCAAATAACTGGTAGCAGTTATTGAGCTTTACAATTTGACCTTCATTTTATATTCTATTCATAAAAATATGACATACAAATAGTGCTTTGTTGTTTGAGACACACAGTATAGCTCATAGTTGCCTACAATGCACGAGTCTCCTTCTTAAAGTCATCAAGTCCTCGAATTATGGATATATAACACCACTCCTAAAAGGCATTCCAATTTTTGTGAAAAAAAATTAGTACTTTTCAAATGTTTCTGTGTAGTTGCTGTTAAGTGTTTGCTCATGAATCTTAAGCATCAAGCCATCTCCTTTCTCATTGTCCCTTCTATATTCACTTTAAATATGTGCATTTAAAGTGAGCTATCTTCAATGCATAATCACATTTTGGTCACACAAAATGCAATAGGGTAGTTCTCAGACAGTAGCTACAGATTTATTTTTAGTGAAGATAAATTATGGAGAAACTAAATCTGCAATGGACATGGTTACAGGTTCTTTCTGTTACTAGGTAAGAGAATCTATTCCTACCTTCATCTCTTCCATCTTTCCCACCTTTCATTGGAACTTTCTTGTCACCAGGCATCAAGCTCAAGTAGAAATTCATATGGCTAAAGTTTCTGCTTTGGGGATCATAAAAGTGTCATCCAAATAATTTAAGGACTTCTTGGAAGCCATTTGGCCATAGATACAGCTTGATAATTGCAGCCATGGAAGGCAGCTAAATGGAAAGGATACCTTGAATGTTGGTCTCAAACCTATTATTTCCAAAAGCCTGGTTCACATTTTCTTTATGTATTTTCCTTTAATTATACTGGCATTTCATTCCCCATATTTCTTTTACCTTTCATAGTTACAGTCATGTCTGAGTTTTTCTTTTCAGGACAAAAGTAGATACAACATGACAAGAGGAAAATGTATTATTAATTTTAATAATAGTTGAAAATATGCTATACTACCCAATTGGTATAACCAATTATGGATGTGTGTATTCATTCCTTTGTTTGATGGTGTCTTTTCACTTTGAAATTATTGCTTCCATCCCATCTATTTTTTACTCAGTGTCCAATATCATTCCCTTTCCTATCAGTGTTTGCTGTAAAATAAACACAACTTAAAATATTACCATTCAAAGGCATTTTCCATACTATAATCATTAAAATCAAAAGGGATGAATGAGTGTGAAAAACAAACAAAGAGAGAAGCATTCTGAGGTAAAAGAATTATTGTAGATCTTTAAATTATATAAAATAAGATCATTGTGTTCTTTCTAATGACAATTCAACAGTCAACAAAAGCATAGTGTTATGGTATAAGAAACTTGCATTTGTCCAGAAAGAAAATTCCCCAGAACATGCTTTCTTAAACTCTATTATAAGTACAGTGTTCCATGAATACAGAGAGCCCACCAAGCCTGGGAAATGGTTACCATTGGTGCCTCAAAAGCACACACTTCTGACTTGTTATCCAGAGTATTATAGCCATAGTGTTTGCGATTTTAATTAGTTTTCCAAACATATGACAAAACTAAATTGAATAAATCAAACTGACCTTTAAATTTCTAGAGTTATAGCCTATTTAAATGTCCATAATGCTGCAATGATAACCCAAGTTAATAACCATTTCACTCTGCTACCAGAGAGGCTCTGGGGTGATACACAATGTTATTAATTTTGGCATGATTACAAATTATTCCTATAGTTCAGGTTTAATGCAGTATTGATGCTGTTATTAATATGGATTTGTCAGTAAAGATACAAAACTGAGTTAGTCCCGGATAGTGTCAGTTTTAAGACTGAAAAATAAAAACTTTTAAAAAATCTACTTTATATGCAGGAAGCTAGGCAAAACTGGTAAGAATGGATTTTTATTTAAAGGATATTTCACTTGTTCTAAGGAAAAATACAAAATGGAAAAACAGAAAAAATACAGTAATTCTGTCCATTAACTGGTGAAATATTATAAAGTTACATATTTTTATAACTTTAAAGGTACCTTAGGGGATTTATAAGCCATTCATGTTAATGTCATGAAGTACATATATAAGAAGTTTGAATTAATTTTTAGCATTAAATGCAAAGAATAGTTTTCAGTTTGAGTCATTTCTTTTGGAAATGTTCCAGGCATCATTTTAGTGCAGTCTAATTCTATGTATGTGGTTTGGAGGAAAAGATCAATTACCATGTATGGAAACTGTTGTGGCAAGGCAGTATAGCACAGTGGTGGAGAGTTATAGCTGGAATCAAATGTGAACCACATTTTAATGTGGCTATCTCTATGCTTGGTTTGATAACTGCTGAGTATATTTATAACAAATACTTCATCTTTGGTAGTAAGTTAAAGCATTATTTATCTCAGAATGTTTGCAATGGGCATATAAGAGAACACTTGAGATGTTTTCAATGGTGCCTGCCCATGGTTTATTCTCAGTATGCACAAACTAACTGATACATGCAAAAGGATACATGTTACTCCTATACCCAAAAAATTAATTAATTTCCATAGGACTCACAGCTATTCAACATCTGTGATGGGATTGGAGCCATAATGCTTTTAGTTACTCAACCAGTCACCATGCTGGTCCATTTGCTTAGACTATATTCTCAGGTAGGATCCTAAGTAGAGTCTGGATGGTGCTTGAATTTTTCACATAAAAATTAATTCTCCTTGGAGTCTGTTTCCTGCCTGCCTTCCAGTGTTCTTCTTGGAGCATCCTGAGGACTGAGGAATGAGGACTGGCTGCAGGGGAGCCTGCCTTAGTAGACTGGATCATCCAGATTCTGCCAGCATCCTGGTTCCACTTTCAACCACAGGAGTGGATAAATGTGGGCCTGTTCTTATCCTGCCTTCTGGTGAAAATCTTGGAGCATCCAGAGGACAGAGGACTGCTTATAGGAGACCTGCCTATCAGAAGCCTGCCAGCATCCAAACAAGGGAGGAGCCCCACCACCACCCATGGAGTGGAACAGCCATCACATTATCGGACCTGCTTGCACCCATGGGAAGAGAACCTTGATCTTATCCCCAACAGAAGAGGGAGAGTCCCTACCAGTACATACTATAAGAAGAGATGAGTGGATGAAGGTATAAGAACACAGTCAACAACAGAAAGATAAATATAACTCCACTAGAGACTAGGGAGTCCACACTAGCAAGACCTGAACATCTCAACACAGATGAAGCAGAAGAAAACAACTCTAAAAACAACATTATGACAATGATAGACCTTCAAAGAAGTAATGATAAAATCCCTTAAAGGAATAGAAGAAATTAAGGAAAATACAAACCAAAAATTTCAAGAAACAATCCAAACTGCAAGGTTTCGAAGCTGAAATAAATACAAACACACACACACACACACACACACACACACACACACACACACCACTGGGGGAATGCTTGAAATAGAAAAGTTAGGCAAAGGATCAGGAATTACAGAGGCAAGCATAACCAACAGAATACAAAATATGTTAGAGAGAATCTGAGCAGTAGAAGATACACTAGGAGAAATAGATTTATAGACCAAAGAAAATCTTAAGTCTACCAAATTCCTAAAATAAAATATCCAAGAAATATGAGACACTGTGAAAAGGCCAAACCTAAGAATAATAGGCATAGAAGGTGGTGAAGAAACTCAATTTAAATGTGCAGAAAATATAGTCAACAAAATTGTGGAAGAAAACTTTCCCATTTTAAAGAAAGATATTCCAATGAAAGTACAAGAATCTTACAGAACAACAAATAGAGTGTATCACAAAAGAAATTACCTCTCTACATAATCAAAATGCAAAACATACATAATAAAGGAAGAATATTAACAGTAGCAAATGAAAAAATGCAAGTAATATATAAAGACAAACCTATCAGAATTACACCTGACTTCTCAATGGAAACTCTTAAGATCAGAAGGTCTTGGATATATATTCTGCCAACACGAATAGATCAGGGAAGACAGCCTAGACTACTATACCCAGTAAAACTTTCTATCACTATTGATGGAGGAACCAAGATATTCCATGACAGAACAAGACCTAAATAATACTCATCAACCAATCCAGCCCTATAAAATTTCTGAAAGGAAAACTCCACCATGGAAATTAACTACACCCTCAAAAACATAAGCAATAGACAATACCACTTTTCCAACAGCAAAAAGAAAAATGGGGAAAATCCACACACAATACCACCACCAACAACAAATCCAAAACAAACAAGAATTAACAATCAATGGTCATTACACCTCTCAGTATTAATGGTCTCAACTTGCCTATAAAAAGACACAGGCTAAAAGAATGAATACAAAAGTAGAATCCATCCTTTTGCTGCATAGATGAACACCCCTCAACTCCTACACAGACTACACCTTAGAGTTAAGGGTAGGAAAAAAACTTTCCAAACAAATGGACCCAAGAAACAAGTGGGTTTAGCAATCCCAATATCTAACAAATTAGAATATAAACTAAAATCAATGAAAGAGACAAAGAGGGTCCTTTCTTATTTATCACAGGAGAAATCCAACAAGATGAAGTCTCATTTCTGAACGTCTGTGCCCCAAAGTCAAAGACACTCATATTTACAAAAGAAACATTACTAAAATTCCAATCTCACATAAAACCTCACACAATTATAGTGGGAGATTTCAACACCCCATTGTCAACACTAGATGTCCACCAGACAGAAGCTTAACAAAGTAACAAAAGTACTAACAGAAGTTATGACCCAATTGGGTTTAACAGACAATTATAGAACATTCTACCCAAAGAGAAAATTATATACCTTCTTCTCAGATCCACATGGAACCTTCTCTAAAATTGACTGCATATTTGGCATTATAGTAAACCTCAATAGGTACCAAAAAAATGGAATAACCCTGAATTTCTCAGGCAAATGGATGGAACTAGAAGAAACCATCCTGAGTGAGGTAACCCAGTCACAAAAAGACTAACACTGTATGTACTCACTCGTATATGGATTTTGCGCATAGAGCAAATGATTACCAGCCTACAATTCATACTTCCAGAAAAGGTAGGAAACAAGGAGGACCCTAAGAGAGATATACATGTCCCCCACAAAAAGGGAAAGGGAGAAGATCTCCTGAGCAAATTGGGAGCATGGCAGGAGAGGAGAGGGATTAAGGAGAAAGAGAAGGGGGGAAGAGAGGTGTAGTGTAGAAGAGTAGGGGGAAAGTTTGGCATGAGGTAACAGGAAGAATAAAAAGGAGACAGGTAAAGAAAGAATCAAGGAGAACAAGAAAAGAGAAACCATAACCGAAGGGGCCATTATAGATTTAAGGAGAAATTGGGCACTAGGGAAATGCCCAGATATCTACAAAAAAGAACCCAACTAACAATCTAAGCAATAGTGGAGAGGCTACCATTAATTCCCTTCCATGTTAATGAGATTGATGACTACCTTATATGCCATCCTAGAGCCTTCATCTAGTAGCTGATGGAGGCAGAAGCAAAAACCCACAGCTGAACACTAGCCGAACTCCTGGAATGCAGTCATGGAGAGAGAGGAGTGATGAGCAAAGCTGTCAAGACCAGGCTGGAGAAACCCACAGGACCAGTTGACTTAAACAAGGTGGAGCTTATGCACCTCATTCTGATAGCTGGGAAACCAGCATAGGACCAATCTAGACCCCCTGAATGTGGTTGTTTATCGTGGTTTAATAAGGATCAGGATAAACAATTAGGCCAAACAGATGTTTATTCAGGGAGAAATAACTTACAATCTAGAAAAATGAACACCAGCAGGTTCCACCAGATGCTCTTCTCTTGGCAAGAGAGTGTTCCTGGCTCCTCCTCAGACCTAGTTCCACAGGTCACTTCCACTCCTGGCTCTACCCACCAATGGGGGTGGTCAGTGTCACAGAGGCAGACAAAGTGAATATCTCACTATAGGTGTTAGTTAAAAAGACTGAACATATTGTAGGCCTCTAGTAATAGATCAGTATGTATCCCTAGTATACAAATGGGCTTTGGGAGCCTATTCCACATAGAGGGATACTTTCTCAGCCTAGACACATGGGGGAGGGCATAGGCCCTGCTCCAAATGATATGACAGACTTGGGAGACTCCCCATGAAAGGCCTCACCCTCCCTGGGCAGCAGAAAGGAGATGGGCTTGGGTTTGTTGGGGGTGATAGGGGAGGATGGCAGGGTGAGGGAACTGAGATTAACATGTAAAACAACTTTGTTTTAAATTTAAATAATAAAAGGCAAGAAAATTAATTCTCCTTGTTTTTTGCTTTCAGTAATTCAAATAATCCCTTAAAATAAGATGTATAGTAAGTAAAGCAGGATGATACTGGGCAAAACATGAACACAGAGGAATTCAAAAAGTCTTACAAAACACCAGTAAATGCCTTCTTCTTGGAAATCTCAGTCCAAACCAGAGGACATGTGTAAAAGTGTGCTGGTAGTAATTTGTCAATGTCTCCATGTATTGAAATATTTTTAGAGAATTTGCTTAATTTCTTCAATATTGGCATGTAGCAGTCACAAAAGTGTTTCTAATCAAGTTCCAACATCTCATTTGAGATCCACTGCCTACTGCCCAACAATGTACGCTGTTTGCTTTTACGGTTGATCTTTTCCGTATAACAGGTTGCTTTTCCCTTTTAAAATTCCAATTTCACTTCATCCATGAGTGAAGACAGTCCCTGCAATAAAAGTAGTCTTAGAGTGATCACTTGCTTTCAATTGTTTTGCCTTCCAGGGGGGAATGAGCATATTTTCCCTTTCATATGCTGTATATTTGCATATATACATGTTACTATACAAGAAGTTAGGTTTGGAGTTACAGCTCTGACTGTCTCACACATATTTGCTCTCTTCTAAGTTGAAAACTCATAAACTTATATACAGAAACTTCATAGAGTAAAACTGGAAAATTTGTCGGATGGATTTTGGAGAATTTTGTGCAAGGTGGAGACCACAAAATTAGCTCTGAATAATGAGATAATTCTACGCCAAAAATCTGGCAAAAAGTCTTTAGTGTGTTGGATGAAATTCTTATAAAAGGTTGATTTCTCTAGGATACCTAGGAAGAATCATAGGAAGGGCCCAGTATCAAGGATGTAACATAAACCAGAGGCCTTGAACCAGACCAATTACACATTGCAATGAACATGTATAAGTAAACAATATATTGTGTCATTTACTGGTCACACTATAGCTCCCCATGCCATGATTTTCGTGGTTTGTTGTTGTTGTTCTTTAGTTGCTTGCTTTTTTGTTGTTGTGTTGTTTTACTTTAAATTTTTGATTGGGGGGTTTTCAATGGCAGATGGAGGATTGAGGGGGTAGGGAAATGAGTGAAATTGGTATGAATGATGTAAAATCCACAAAAAAATCTATAAAAATGATGTGAAGTAGACAAGATAAAATTGGAATCCCCTACAACTCAAAATCTCGGTTCATTCTCACTCTTATGGTTTAGTTCTTATTGAGGTGATTAAGTCACAGACATGAAGCCAAACAACCTGAGTTTTTCCTATGAAAATGGAACTACAAACAGGGCCAAGCAGGGTAGTGACTTCTTACTCTAACTGACTGTTCTCTGCATCCAACCTCATCACCCCTTCTTCCTAACCTGCCCCATATCTGTACCAGATGACATTTGCTTTTTCCTTTGGCTTCTGTAGAAAATACAAGCACTCAAATCCACAAAACTGTCAACAGGTGAGACATTTCATCACTGCTCCCTAACCACAATAAACTCCAAAGCATTCTCAAGACATCATCACACTAGCTCGGAAATACAGCATCTCAGTTTTGAGAAGCATCATGTGAGCCTTAAACATCTTGATGTGTTTTATAAAACTCATCTCAATAATAAGCTCAAACTTTTGGGAAAGATTTTCTATCTAGTTCTGATTACATCATGAGTAAACTTGCTCATAATTATCATAAAAATGTTTGATAGAGGACTGGAGAGCTGGCTCAGAGGTTTAGAGCACTGGCTGCACTTCCAAAGGTCCTGAGTTCAATTCCTTTCAACCATATGGTGGCTCATAACCATCTGTAATGAGATCTGGTGCCCTCTGTCCTACAGCCATACATGCAGGCAGAACACTGTATATGTTATAAATAAATAAGTATTTTAAAATATTTGATGAAGAAAAAAACCTAGAACACATTTATATAAAGGACAAAATTGTGCTTGAGAAGCTGCATGATGGGAGTCACAAGTTCCAGACTAAACAAACCAGTTTTCCCCTGTAAAAAGTAAAAATCCAAGATAATTGGGAAAAAGATACAACTGATACAGGCTTTAAGACAATATACTAGACATATGTATACTAATTGATGAGAGGCGGGGCAACAAAAAGAATACAGTGTTAAGTTATGATTCAGCAGTTAAAAGCACTTGCAGTTCTTCGACAGGATCTGAGTTCAACTTCCTATATTCATTTAGCAGCCCATAGCCATCTGTAGATCCAGTTACAAGGTTCTGATGCCATTTTCTGGCCTCCTTTGGCAACCGGGACATATATGGTCCATAGACATGAGTGCAGTTAAAACATATATATGTATATATATATATAAATATACATATATATGTATGTGTGTATGTATGTATATATATATATGAGTGTATTCACAGCACAATATTGATGAGAGTGCTAGACAAGAGTGAACCTTGCTCCCACAAGACAGTAGGTGCTTTATGGTGTTTTCAAAGGGCATACTAAGCTCAGGCTATCTAGTGTCAGCTATCCTGTGGATAGGACCAGGAAAACATCAGCTCAATTAGTTGTCATACCCAGTGTTAGACATTGCAAGTTCAGCATATATGCAAGATGTTAAACAATAATGAACAGTCAGACTAAAAGCAAAAGCTATTTTTTCAAGAAGGTGGATTTCTACTGCTCAAACTGTATTCTGAATCCCTACTGTATGGCTCACATCCTGAGTCATACCCAGGAGTCCAGATAAGGCAAACACTGAGGGGAGATATGATGTCACTTCAGAGAGCTAGACCAGCATAAGAAAACTATGAAGATTCATTATTAAGAGATATTTGATAAATTGACAAACTCTGATATGTTTATATACAATGTTTCTGAAGTTGTGAAAAGTATCAGAGAAGGGTTATTGTAAGAATTTGAATTATGAAAAAAAACTTATTGTGCTATTGATTTAGACCACAAAGTTTAGTATTCAGGAAGAAAGACTGCATTGTAGAAGTTTGTGATGGATACTTCAAGTTAACTGAGCACAGGATTTTCTAAGAGAATATCTATCCATAAATAACTACATCTATCTATCTATCTATCTATCTATCTATCTATCTATCAGATTTTTCACACGTTTTCTTGAACGTGGCTTCTGGCATTATATCCTTGCTATTAGAAAGACAACACAGGATGAAGTAACCAAACTTGTTACAACTCAGTGACACTGCAAATATACCAAAAGAAAGAGTAGTCTCAAATGGCCACTCCCACTACTGTTTCATTGATAGAGTTGGAGAGATAAGCATTTGCAGAGGTGTTAGTGCAAGTTCTACCAATAGGAGCATTGATAAAAATGTTCAACAAATCAGTAAGCCACAGAGGTTTAAACAAATACCTACTCACCTTCTTAGTTATCTATGGACTGCAAAGTTCTGAATCAGAAGCATAGTCAGTCACTCCTTTCCTCCACAGTCACATGTGTATGCAGCAATTTCAGGTACCATCTTCTTTCAAGAAAGACTCCATGGAAAGACAGAGATAGGCCAACTAAGCCACTCTACCAAGAAAAACCAAAATCTTCCTGAGGTCTTTGTTCTTGAATCTTGTTTACATCTTTTTTTATATATATGAATGACCTCAGTTGTTTGATAATATTAATCAAAACTTGACTGTACTGAAGAAGGTTTTAAGCCAAGAAAATGAAAATGGACAGCAGTCTCTTCTCAGTGGTGGCCAGTACTTCAACTTAGATGTCCCTAGTGATAAAATGTACAATGACTGTCTAGAATTAAGGCTAAACTGGCCTGGAAAAGCCTGTGGAGCTTCTGTTTTCACTAGCTACAATTTTCTTTGCCTTGCATATCTACAAATAAAAACAAATCTGAACTTTTAAAAACTCCTGAGCAGAATTGGTGTCTTTTCCCCACTTTTAAAAAGAATTAATGTCTGTCTATTATTGCCACTTCTCTTATTGACTCATATTCCACATTAGACTGCTGCAAGCAGAAGAAACACAGGTCTATGGTATGTCAGGAAGAGTAGCCTTTCTTAGTCTTTCCAAGTAAATATTAAATATCATCAAGTTAGACTGTTGTTCAAGGAACAGTTAGCTAACCACTATCATGTATGAAATCTCAGAAACTATTACCCACAGTTATGCAGCAGTGATGAAGGTCCAAATATGTATGTTTGGGGCAAATAAAAATGCAAATTGTTTTCTTCACCTCTGAGAGCCACCTCTACTGGATAGTTGAATGTCACCAATGACTTCTTCCCTATTCAGTTCATTATATATGTGAATAGAAACTTTCAGACAATAGGCTGACATGGACTCTCCCTGTGATGTGCATTGTCTTGGTGTTTTTTCCTGTGATTGTCTCTTTTGTTCTGATTGCCATGATTTGGACAGTATAGTGGACACACAGTAATCCCCAAGGTTGTTCAAGAGGATAGTCCCATGAAGAAACAAAGGTGTAGGATAATTTGAATAGGACTAGAAGCTTCTCCATGATTAAAAGCAGGTAGCAACTCTGAGACTCTAATTGTTGTTACAATAGATGGGGCAATTTAGATCACCAGTGCAGTTTGCAAGTTATATATGTCAATCATCCTAAAGCCCAGTAGCTTCAAACTGCTCAGAAGCATGTAATAGACAACCCTCATCACCAAACATTTTAGTAATGTTATGATTCAACTCTGTGAGTTTCACTGTTCCTGTTATAAATAAATCAAGTGCAAACATATGGGTAAAATGAAGCAGTTAAACCAATTACAAACATAAATACAAGTCACTTAATAGCAGCAAAACAACTGAAGGAGAGTTTGAGGTCTTGGCAAGCTGGCATGCCTGTAGGACTGTCACTGATGCACTGCTACATCTTGAAGTTTGTTGCTTTGATTGACTACTCTGACATTACAGTCACAATCTAAAGATACTTAAAGCAATAAGGTTTTCCACATTTCCTTCAGAGTTTTAATAAGGACTGATGCTCTCCTTATATGATAGGGGGGTATTCTAAGATGGACCTAAAAATTCCAGGAACCTTTGAGGATGTTTCTAATCCCAGTGGCTAGAAAAAAATATGAAAAAGTAGCTCAAGTTGTGCACACCTGTAGTTCTGTCATTGACTAACACTCCCATCTCTTTATCTCTGCTTGGAAAGATAAAGAACTCATAAAAGACTAACAATGGCTTATTTTGAATGTAGTCTCATGTAGTAGCTTAGAAGTACATCACAGTAATTTTGTTCAAACCTGCTTGACACATCTGGATATTTTCATCTAAAGCTCACATCATGTATATAGTTTCTACCTCTCAGCCTCATTTCTTTATATATCAGAATTTCTTTTTCCCATTAGTAAAAATAAAATTATGTAGGTGCAATTTTGTTTTCTTTATTCTTTGGGGACTAAATTTAACTAATTAACATTTTAATAACATTCCACCATTTGTTCTTGCAAAATTAGGGGACTTGCTGAAGATAGATTAAGATATACTCTGAGCCATCTGGAATTCAAGCAGCTTTGATTTTAAATAAGTTCTTCTTTTTCTATGTGCTCCTGGACATTTTAGAGTGATTAACATACAGGCCATAAGGTAAACTGTGGAAAGAATAGGATTTATTTATTTTTATTACACTTTTCAGACTCAAGAGATTTTGAATTGTTTCCCTAAATGAGATTTAGATATCAGTGAGTATCCTGTCAGAACAGACACTTGAGGTGAAGCTGTGGAATCTCACAGATTCAGATCATCTGAAGAAGCTCAGCCCATATGGAAAGGTTTTTGAATAATATTCTTGTCAAACGCAAATATTTTCATTACCTTTAAAAGTATGTGCTGCAACTCAAGGAAGTTAAAACATCATTGCTGGCAGCAGAAGCATGACAGTGTTTTAATGATTGGCTTGGAGGAGTTAGCTGTGTGAAAAGGGCATGTTGAAGACAACTGCTTGGGTGAGGTATACAATTTCCTGTTAGTGAAAGTGAAAAATATAACTTTGCTGAGATTGGAACAAAGAAGAAACTCCTAAATAGAATTCTAAGATATACAAGTTACAGATTAAATGACTATGTCCCTAATAAAAGATGCTTGGAGCCACTTGATTAAAAATTACTAAGTGAGTTTTTCATTACTCACTTAGAAGGACAGTACTGGCCCAAATGATATTCTCTGATAAATAAAGACATGAAGAGTCAACAGAACTTTAAAAATAGTCCAAGATTATGAAAAGGTTGGATAGAGTAATGTAAGCATCTGTAAGAACCTATATTCTGGGGTCCCTCCTAAGTTTAACATCACACCAATCTTACAATGGTAAACATGTTGAAAAGAAATTCTACTCCTGTGGCTGCCTGAAAGCCAATGACTCCCTGATGCTATGTGGTACTCTGCTGACCCCACACTCCTCCCATCTGCTGACCTCACCTTCTCCCCTTTGCTGACCCCCTTCCTCCCTTCTTCTTACCCGACCCTCCTCCTCTCTGCTCACCCCACCCTCCTTCTTTCTACTCATCCCACCCTCCTCCTCTCTGCTGATTCTTAACCATTACTCAACCATAGCCTGTAAGTCTACCTTTAACACAAACCTCTAGGATTTATTTTCCCCCTTCTACCTTCCCCTTTAATTCATTGTTGATGCTGATAATTACATTGTTTTTCTCTCTTTACCCTCAGTTTTCATTATTAATTCATTTATATACTCATCTGTCAATGCACATATTTGTAAAAGAGATACTAATATAGCCTTGTGTTAATCTTCTCAATAACTTTGACAGGTATTAATTTCATTTTAGATTTATTTTGTATGGATTAATTTTATTTTGCATGTGGTTTCCCTGCATGTGTGCCTGTATACCACATGCATGCTTGGTGATGCCTTTGGAGGTCAGAAGAATGACTTGGATCCACTGGAACCAGAATTACAGATGTTTGTGTACCACCAGGTGGGAGCTGGGGATGGAACTCAGATCCTTTGCAAGAGTAACAAGTGCTCTTAAACACTGAGCCACCTCTATAGCCCTGACAACTATTATTTTCTATTCTTTCATAAATGAAATAAAACCTGATACCCAGCAATTTAAGAGGCTCACTTACAATTATAAGGGCATTTTCTGTCTCAACTTAAATGGACTTAGAAAAATAGTTTCAATTTTGAAAAGAGTAAAAAAGACTCATGACATCCATATAAAAGAAAAAAATGTATAAAAATATTCTAAGTAGATCTAAGGGTTTATGAAGTATTAATATTATTTAAATAAAAATTGACATAATAAAACTGTGACTCTGGAAGATTGATCTTTTTGAAAATTTGATTTTAAATAATACCAAAACTCTAAACCAAGAATTTGCATAAAATTTCTGAGTACTTTATTCTTCTTATTTATCTTTCCAAATATGGATATTTCTGGTGTCTAAAACAGTCAAGTATTCTTCATGAAGCAAGAAAATTGGTGAGTTAGAAAGACATCAGCCTCAGCACTCAAATTGCTTAATTTTGCTGAGTGAATTTACTCAAACTTAAAAGGAAAAAAAATCCAGTGAATATCATAGTGAAAGCCCAACATCTACCCTGCCACAAAGCTGTTTAGCCACACCAGGTATTATGTCTCCTCAGGGAGTAGCTGCTGGTCATCAGTACACTGGACCACACAATCTCCATAACCAACTATCAACTCTACCATTATGCTATGAAAGTAGCCTTGGATAACACAAAAATGACAGCTGGAACTTTATTCCAATATAGTTTTATTTGCAAAGAAGTCGTCTTCCAATTCAGATTTGACCTATAAGAATCAGCTTTCCAACTCTTAACTCTGACTTCATGTAAGAGGAATTTGTGGTAAAGACAAAATGTGTGATGGAGGGGCTGTGGAAATAACTCAGTCAATGAAGTATTTCCCACACAAGCATGAAGATTGGATCCAAATCCTCATGCCCCACATAAGAAGCTGAACATGGTGGTGTGTTCCCATAATCACAGTGCTAGAACAGCAGAGGCAGGATTCCCATGGCAAGCTTTCCAGCTATCCAAATTTATTAGGGAGTCCATAGATTAGCATGAAACCTTGTCTCAAAAACTAAGGGGGAGAAGATATTAAAGAAGGTTTTGAAATCATCCTCTAGCCTCCACATGCACACATCCACCTACACATGTGTATTCGCATACATGTGCATACATGAACACAAACAAAATATATAACAGAGAAATGAAACCAGATCCATCCCAAAGACACTTCAGTAATTCTCACTCTTGATATGATTTTTAAAGCTGTACTAGTCTTTGATTCTTTATCTGATACCTGCCACTTTCTACTAAAAGCTAAATGAATTAGGCTGATATAGACTAGCTCTGGTTGCCATGGCTTCTGAGTCGGTGCGACAAAATGAGAAATAAACCAGCAGATAACAGAGGCTGTGAAATCAGTCAGCAATTTTCATTCAGAGCCATCTGTGGAGCCCCTTTGCCACAACAGGGTAATGTGAGCTAATATTTTCTCCTAAGGTAAGGTTGAAAAAGAATAATGAATTCCCTCATTCTCCTACTATTGAGGGGATAAATAAGAACCTGGGAAGCGATAGCCTGATAGATGTTTATTTGGGGAGAAATCACTTACACCAGTAACAGATGACCTCCTACAGGTTCCCATCCAAAAGATGCCTCTGGATGCTCTCTGTCTCTGACCAGGAAGCAAGAGAGGGAGCTATAGTTCAGTACCCAGACCTAGTCTCCCTTGATCATGCCTGAACCTGTTCTGATGGGAGATGTTATTCTGTATATATGTTTCTCATACTGGTTAATAAAGCCCTGTGGCCAATGAGATAGCAAGATAGGTGGGGCTAGGAGACAAGATGGAAAGAGGAAGTAGTAGGGAGGAGTCGAGATGTAGCCCGGGGAGGAAGGAAGACGCCAGCCGAAGCTCCCTGATAAGACGACCATGTGAAAATAAGTAGATAAGTAGAAATGGGTTAATAATTAAGGCAGCGCTAGCCCATAAATAATAATGGTAACTGGCTAACAGGATTATATCAAATAAAGAGTCTCTGAGTGTTATTTGGGGCTGGCATGGCTATGGGCCCAGACTGGCAGCAGGCGGGGGCAGGCTAGCAGGCTGGCACAGGCGGGAACAACCTGCCACAACATAATGGTGTCAGAAGTGGGATAGAGAACTTTCACTTAAAACTTAACAAAAGCTTAAAGAATATTTTTTAGAAACAAGGGAACAAAGACTAGTAAGACTTCTTAGTAGCAGCATTTTCTTGGTTGGATTTGTTTTGCTATAGACAGAGATTTGCGCGGCTCCTTTAAGAAAGGTTTCCAAAATTAGCATAAGCGGCAAAAAAGCCACCTTGCTTTTAAAGAGCTATGCTAACAATTCATTGGTGTGTACGAGAGCTGCAATGAAGGTTTACACTGTGTTTTAAAAAAATACGCTGGCTTTGAAGAGAAAAAGAAACAGGATACAATGGTTTAAAAAAAGAAAAAAGGAAATGAAATGGATATGTTGGCGCAGGCCATTAATCCCAGCACTCCGCAGACAGAGGCAAGTAGATCTCTGTGATTTCAAAGTAAACCTGGTATGCACTGAATTCCAGGACAGATAAAAGTTACACAGAGAAACCCTGTCTCAAAATATGTAAAAATAGAAGTAGAATAAACAGAGTAATAAAAAGGCCACGTAAAGATGGAAAGCACAGAGAAATTTTGGATATTATACACGATTCTGTTGTCTTTAAATTATTTGATTGCTGAGAAAATAACAACTGCTGATAAAAGAAATACTGCTGGATTAATTCAATTTATATATTTTAAAAATGCTTTGACTCCAAAATTTAAGCCTAAGGACAAGTTACTGGGGAAAAGGATTTCTATTTTTGTTTCCACAGAAAATGAAAAGCTATGGATTCTTTCCAGACTTATGTGGTTTGATCAAGCCAGACCCCCTGAAAAAAGCCCCAGATGATCCAACATTCAAAGCAGTTGAGACAAAGCCTTGCAGATTACTGCAAATATTTCTGCATCTTCTTTGGACCCCCATGACAGCGCCGTCTACCAGCAGGAAGTAGTTTGGATAGAACGACGCCCAAATTCCCAAATATTGTTTATAAATGTTTGTTTTCATTTAAATGGGCTTAGTTATAAATGGTCATAACCACAAGCAATCATTTTAAAGGTTAAAAGGGAATTATGGAATAGATATGAATACTTTGCTTCGGAATGGATTTTCTTTTATTGATACAATTTAAGGTCAATTTTATGATATGTATATTTCTCCTCTTGTTTAGGTATTGTGTTTATATAGCTCATTGAAAAATGTAATGTATAATTTAGTACATATTAGAGAGTTACCTATGATAGTCAAAACTTGGAGTTAAGTTAGTTAGGATTTCTAGATATGCAGAGATGTATTTGAGATGAATAGGCATTCTTCAAACTTTTCAAAGACCTACAGAATATGGCATTTAAAATGGTTTAGGGGTTTTCTTGACAATGAGGCACAACTGCTCCTGGTAACACCACCTGCATTGGAAAGGAAGATTCGAAGAAAAACATTATGGAGATTGCTTCTAATATGGCAAGACTAGCCAATTTGGCAAGGTACTGCTCTTCTTGACTGTTGTAGAAACTGGACATGCAGGACCCACAAAAAGATGACTGCTGATGCAAGATGGACATTGCTACAGGATTTCTGCTTCATGGAAGAGGCGGCCAGACACCTGACAATCTACAGGACACAGAGAAAAGTTTCCTGCCTTATTGAGGAGTCTGGACACACACAATAGCCTATGGGCTGAAGATGGAACATTACAGAAGAACTTCAGGTGACTGACCAGGCAATGAGTTGTCTCTGTCATTTCTAGACTTCATATATTATCCTTCTGTGGTCTTTGATGGAGTTGAAGACAGATAGTTTTGGTTATAGTTTTCCTTAGTTAGGATTAAAGATAAGTTACATATAGGACTTTAGACTCACAAAGATAGGATAGATGATATTTTCTTTAAGTCTTACAAAATGTTAATGGACTAAATATTGTTAACTGTGATTCTTATTTGATAACTGTTGAATGGTATATTTTGCTATGTTAAGGTTAAACCCCTTCTTTTACTTTAGACAGAAAAGAGGAGATGATGGGAGATGTTATTCTGTATATATGTTTCTCATACTGGTTAATAAAGCTCTGTGGCCAATGAGATAGCAAGATAGGCGGGGCTAGGAGACAAGGAGGAAAGAGGAAGTAGAGGGGAGGGTCAAGATGTAGCCCAAGGAAGAAGCAGACGCCTGCCGGGCGGCTCCCCGATAAGACGACCACGTGGAAATACTTAGCTAAGTAGAAATGGGTTAATAATTAAGGCAGAGCTAGCCCATAAACAATAATGGTAATTGGCCAAAAGGATTGTATCAAATACAGAGTCTCTGAGTGTTATTTGGGGCTGGCGCGGCTGTGGGCCCAGACTGGCGGGCTGGCGGGCTGGTGGAAATATACATGCTACAATGTTCCCATGATGCAATGAGTGCATTCAGTGCAACAGGTGCAAGTGAGTGGAGTGGATATCTCACTACATCCTACCGTCTACAAATTTATCAAAGAATGGGTGAAATTCTACCGTATATCTTGTTCAAGACTGAAATGACTATCCACTCTCCTACCTGAACAATGCACTTGTCATTCACTTTCATTTCTAGAACAAAGTATCCAGATAATAACTCAAGGAAAGGGGAATTTATTTTGGTTTAAAATTTTTGAGTTCTTAGCTAATGGTTGGGTAATTCTATAGTGTTTCCACCATGACTGTAATAACCAAGATTTCCTAGAAAACCAAATGCACCAAATGTACCAAATATAAATCAAAAACAAAAACAAAATATACATCAGAAGACGACTTATTAGATTGGCTTACATGATATGGGCTGCATAATTCAGAAATGGATATCTGTACACTGCCAAGACTGAGAAGCCAGAAGAATCCAGTAGCTGCTCAATCCATAAAACTGGGTAAAAAAACTGGGTAACTCAGTAGTCCCAATCACATGCTAGAAATCCAGGAAGAGTCACTAGTATTCAGCCCATCATGGAAAGCAAAGGAAGATGGGCCCCAGGGTCTGTGAAGAATAGTAATGGCAGTGGCAGAATCCACAGTGCAGGGCAGATAAAGTCCTTAACTAGATACTAAGACAAACAGAAAAAAAAACTCAAAAGAAGTTTTTGTTTGTTGTTTTCCAGCTCTCCCTGAAATTGAGCAGTTTTTGAGAGGGTTACAGGCACACTTAAGGTATGTCTTCATTCTGTATTCAACATAAGCAAGATGATCTTCATAGGTGTACTCAGAAGCTCATATCATCAGCCATTCTAGATCCTTTCAACTGATAATGGATGTGAAGCAATCACTGTAAATTTAAAGAATTTAATAATCCATGATAGCCAAGAAAGGCAAGAGAGAATCACAAAAAGAAACCATTGGAATACACACATTTCCTCCACTCAAGCACCATTTTCCAAGTTTCCACCACCTACCAATGTTCTTTTTTAAAAATGTGAAACCATCAATCAATGAATATAGTAACCAAGGCAGAAAACTTTCTATTTAATCACTCTCCAAAAGTTCCACATCTGAGGACCTCATGAACCCTTTGTGGAGCAGTGCATTCCCAAACCATAGCACTACTTTCCAGGAGTTATTATATTCTCTATATCACTTCTTCCAAATGTTGAATTACATTTTTCCACAAGAGAATTCCACATTCTTGCCTTGTAATATCACTTATCTAAACCAGATTGGCTTGACCTTAGTTATATGTAGATGCTTTAATTTCTACTCTCCCTGCTAATGGTAACACTCCAGTTTAACTTAAGGTAAGATGGGGATTCTGAATATACATATGTTCCCAATTTGACCTCTTCCCTCTGCTTAAGTTAGGGATGAAAGCACAGCCTGCACTTGCTTCATATAGTACTCACAACTGGAAGTTGTTGATCTGCATCCTACCAGGATTATTTCTACAAGTTCTCATAGTGCCCAGACAGAGGCCACTACGCACTTCTACGCACTTCAATTGCTCCCTACTTAAAGCAAAAATTAACAATTGTCTCAGTAGTGACTTTTGGTGAAATTACAGACATAGTGCTTAGTAGTGTACCGAGAAAATGAGAGTTTGTAGAAACATGCTTTGTTTGATGTTATTGGTAGTGGTAGTGGGTTACTTTTTGTCTCCTTTTAAATCATCATGGACAGGGGTCCATTGAATTCCATACAAAAGAAGATTTCATTCACTTCTGATGAAGCAAATCAGGAAGGTATCTAGTAGTAGAGACAGAGACATGGATCCTTGCGATCAACCTGATCTATATGTATTTGGGGACACAGAAGATCAGTATTTAATTAACTTGATGACTGGCATAGAGATCATTTTGTTTAGCGTTCACGTGACATAAATGGTTTAATATCTGGCTTTCCAAGCAGTCTATTGATTGCCCCCCATGTGTTTTCAGCTTCTTAATCAGCTCTCCCTTCAGAGGACAGTTTTGTTGAATACACTGATTACAGCAGAGATGTTCAAAAAAAAAATTGAGCTGCCTTTTACAATGGAAAGGTTCAGTGCAATGATTTTGCCTGTCAACTATCCAAGATCATGATCTTAAGAAATTGCATAAGTGACTACCAAATTTAAAAATTAAAGTCTTTTTAACATCTTTTGTCCAATGGTGTGAACTACACAGGAAGATTTTATGGTAATTCCTTTTATAACAGTAAATTTGAGGTAAAAGAAAAGTGTAATGTAAATTATCAGAACCATCCAGTAAGCAGGAGACCATATTCTAAGTACAATGTTCCCCTACTAAACACATTATAGGAAATTTGGAACTTTCTCTGAGTACTATCACTTGAGTTTTGGGTTGCTGGCATCAAGAGTTACTTGGTTTAGTTCTCAGAATATACTTCCTAATTTCCTAAAATACATTTGAGAACATTTCACTAATCCTCATTACTTAATTAAAAAAAAATATTTTTCTTAGCAAATGTCTTTGTTGATGACTAATAATCTTTCAACATAGATCAGGAAACAGAGAGCAACTCCATAAGAATATAATTCTCTCCTTCTGTTTTAGAAGATTAGGTTTATTATAGATTCTATATGCCTAAAATAAGTTCAGATTATAAAACAACTTCCCTGGAAGGAAAAGGAAGTATGCATGAAGGTCTTCAACCTTAGTTAAGGATTTGCAAAATATCTGCAGAGAAGGAGGAAGTAGGGTCATGATATAATATTCACCTTGAACCTTAGACATGACTGTGATTTCAAATCAGGAAATGGATGCAAACTCACTCAGAAAGCAACTAGGACTCTAGGAGAAGTAATCCTTTGAAAGAGGAATCCATGTGTGGCAAATATTCACTCTGGTAGGAAACCAAACTAATATGTAGCAGAGAGTCTTCTGAGATAATACCCAGCTTTGGGAATTATGGCCCACCAGGATACCAATAGGAATAAGAAAGATAAGCACAAAGACAGATGCCTCCTAAAATGGTCTTTTATGAAGTATGCCCCAGAGAACAACAGTTCTGAATATGATCCTGCCTAAGAATGATCTTGGTCAACTAACTAGAAAACACCAGCTGCCACGACACTCTCTTGAAGATTCAATGTGCAAACAAGTGATACATATTCTTAAGTAAATAGTCTGAAATATGAAAGATGTTAAATATGAAAAATGTGCATAACAATGAAAATAATCCCTTGTACAACTATTCAGATTAAACAACACTGTGACTTATTGTTTAGTATGCTTTTTTTTTAGTGATTATAGAAGATTTCTTGGTGCAAATGAACCTTTGGAACTGTCTTACCAGCCTTCTTTGGAGGCTACTTACTCTCAAACATGTTTACTCATAAAACTTTCTTTTAGTGACAAATACATTAACAGTCCATGGAAGATCTGAAGTGACATTATAGTGGTTGAAACAATGATTTAAGATCCTTATTTGCTTAATTAAAAAAAACATAACAGCAATTTTGCTTCAGATAGAGAGAAATGGGTCAGGAAAGAAAGAAAGACGTTTGTGACCAGAGTGGACAGTAATTCTTGAAGAAATTAAAGGCACAATGTTAGGTCTCTCCTGGAGATGCCAGAGCACAGACACGTTTTGTGCTTCCTGGGACACACCTAGGCTCCAGGAAGGCTTACAATATGCTAGATAGAATATTCTAGGGTTCCTAGTCAGATAAGGGAGAAACAAGTTCTGAGAAGAGTAAAAATAAATTAAAGGAAACTTCTAGAGCTAACAGTATGCTGAATGGATATCCAAGCTAGTAAACTACAAAGCCTAATATAATCCCCTATATGTACAAAGTTCGTGTGACACTGAAATCCATGACGTCTCTGTGTCCTTCTGTGCCCTCCAAAAACTAAGAATTTCTACCATTTTCCTGAAGCCTCAGTAATTTTGGTTGAAGTTATTGGTTTAGATTTTTGTCCATCTCATGCTGTCCACAGATGCAAGGAAATGACCATGTCCATCTATCTCAGCTGAGTCCAATTTTCTTTTACCAAATTGAAGAGCAGGGGAGCAATAAGGAGTAAGGTCTGCTGAGGGACTGAGCTGAACTATGCTTGCAATAACTTCACATGGACAATCTACACCCTGAGCTATATGGTACTTTTCAGATTCTTCTGAAATAGAGCCAATGTAGCTGGTGTGGCTGGTGGATTCTCAGAAGTTTGCCTTGAGAATTTGGGATAGCCCTTTGTACTATTATAACTAACCCATCATTGGCACATATGCTTTCCTCTAAGAATGAGTGTTCCTCTGACAGTTAAAGAATTTATGATGGACTCCTTGTCACCTAAGAAATGCAAGACCCTTTGAGTATAGCCATGATAATATGCTTCCTCTGTTTACAGATAGTTACATGAGCTAAGACACACACAGCACTTGTTCTAGTGTGTAGCATGTGATCAAGCCTGAAACTAAATCTATTTTCTTTATAGATATTATAAATAACCATAAAACAAAAATCTGTTTGCAATAGCAAGTCATGATTACCTTAAAGGATTCGAAAGTCAGCTTGAAATGTTTTTAGACAGAAAAACCAAGTAGAGAACAAAGAAAAGGGAGAAAATGGGTAAATATGTGTAATCTAATGGGGTCAGGGAAGGGAGGAGATAATTGAGACTTAATTGACATTTCACCAGCCTTTAATAGACACCTAATTCCTGGAGATTACAAAGTACAGCTCGTCCCCGAACTATCTCCTCTCTATGCTGGCCTACACTCCCGATATGCTCCAATATTGTGGAACAATGGGCTTAGGCATAAATTACTTATTTAAAAGGAAAGCATTGATTGTATTAGATTCAACATCATGGAGTGAAATAAGAATAGCAGAGATTGAAGTTACTGTAATCAAAGATGACACAAACAGGCTGGTTCATGTGTCCTGGACCACCCAGAAGCCCACCCTTCATTGGTTATCCATGTTCTCTACCCTCATCTGCCTTTCAGTTTACTGCATCTTTTGTGAAGCACCTGTTTGGCACATATAACTTCTTGATCCCTCCCCCATGCCATCTATCTAAACTTATTCTATCCCACATGGCAGCATCTATGCCCCTCTCCTAATGCCTCTCTTCACTAGGCCTCTCAGTCTTGTCATTTGTAGCTAATACTAACCTGACCATGATAAGCACTGCTGGGTGGCTTAGCACCTATATTGTTCTGAGGTAACATGATAATTCTCTCTGTGTCACCAGCAGTGATATTTTAAGATCCTGTGGTGTGCAAACCATGCCTTCTGAATTTTCTTAAGATGCTATTGCAGAAGTGAGCAGATGAAAACTAACTAATAAATACCAGCAAACAATAGGATATTTTGAAATTTAAATTAAAAATGAACCAAGGAACATAAATAAGTTTAGAGAAGTTTAAATTCAAATGAAATTCACCCCAACAAATGCAGTTAGACAGGGTATACAGTACAGTCCCAAATTACTGTGAAGGTATCTGCTAAGTGAGCTTGAAATGTAGTGATGTCATTGAGATGGAAAATAGAATCATTTATCAGACAGTGGCTCATTTTCAATTCTCTATATATTTGCATTTATTGTGACAGATGCTATCGATTCTAATCCTAGCTCTATTATTCTACAGAAATAGATTGGTCCTCGTGCTATACAATAATAATTAGAATAATATCACCAATTAATTTCCCATGCTCCTCTCATTCTGTAAGAAAAACTTTGGTGATTTCAAGCCTAAACTCTATTACCAGTTGCAACTTGGACCCTCACTTTATCCAAAAATTTTATTTTTTACTGAGACATTTCATGGACTATTCACATCCTAAAGGTATTTTTTCCCAAAGTTTGAAATAATGGGTTTCCTCCATCTTAAGAGTAGAATGAATAAATGAATTTTCTCCACAGAAAATTCATAATGCCTTAAGCTGAGTTTGTGCCTGTAACTTACTCTTCACCTCCTCCTGAATTGCTTTCTCTTCATTTTTTGAGGTTAAATGGTGAGCCTGCAATCTATAGCAGAATTTCACCATGTGTGCTCATAGAAATTTAAAAAATATTACTAATAAAGTAAAAAGAAACAGTTTTATAGTTATCAGGCTGCACAAGAAGAGACATGAAAAGTTCCCAACGACTTTCAGCAAGATGCCCATTGCTTACTACTGTCCACAGGCATCTAAGTATTTACATTTTAAGGAAGAAGAAAACATGGATGGTGTCAATGTTTTTTCAATAGTCTTCTACTCTGAGGCATTAAGGATACCTCAGTATGAATCAGCCATACAAGAGAAGCTAGTCCAGGCTGAATTGAGTAGGGGCCTGAGGAATAAGATTGTGTTTCAGGGAAGATAAAGTAGCAAGGATTTAGAGGTTGAACCTTTAATATCAAAGTTTTTAAAGGTGTTAGGTACTGTGACCTGGGCTGTTTGGTAATATATTAACAATCTAGTATCCTGAAAATTACATTGGAAAATATATTGGTCTCTACAGAGATCTAGCCATGGATAGGTCCAGTGGTCATAAACTAGAAGACTCAGCCATCACTCTTCCAAGTAGTTTAAAGGTGAAAATGTGTTCTAATAACACAGGTGAAACTTGACCTACAGGCACATGGGGGTAGCCATGTAGAAATATCTTAAGAGGTCTAGAAGGATCAATCCAAGTTCTAAAAGACACCTGTCACAACAACAGGTTGGCACTGTTATGTTAAATCTGGGACAGCCAGTCTGAGAAGGATGATCATAAATGATGTTACATTACAGGCCTTCTAGGCATGTATGAGCAAACATGTGTCTCTCTGTCTCAACTCAAACACTAGATTCTGCCCACACACTGAGACAATCAAGAAAATGATTCATTAAGATGACATTTAGATCCTCCATGAGAAATTGGGTTCTGATAAATCTTGGCGAGCTGAGCATCTATAAAGTCTTAAAATCTGGAGATAAGTTGTTTTTAACTATTTGTTAATTAATATGGGAAATACACATGCATCATTTTAAAATATAAATTATTTTAAACTCTTAAAGAAAATCATAGCTCTATTCCTTCCAACTTCCCTAGCAGAAATCACATTTTCTAGAAATAAATAATGCAACCTTTTCTTATATATTGTTAATATTCCATATTTGAATTTTCTTTTATATTTTCCTATTACATGTCTTAATTTACATTCACATTCTCAGCATTTAAAGTGTCTAAGTGTCTCTGCACTTGTATGTTTTTGTTTATGATGTGTCATCAACTGTGGTCATCCTTCATGAAGAACGCTTTGCTTTTCATTGAACTGCCTCACTTCATTATCTTCTTCCAATGTAACCATGGCTCATTGTTGAAATTTATGGAACACACACTAAGCTTTTCCTATCTGACTGTTTCTCATGTTTGGTTCATGTTCTGCCATTAATACTAGTAATCTATTGTTACTGTTTCATCATCTTGGTTTTTGAATACATTCTTGGCTACTGTTGTGCATTTTTTCTCTTTTTTATTCATTTTACATCAATCACATTTCCTAATCTCTCATCTTCTTCCCTCCTTCCCCACTTCCCATCCTCAATCCACCTCAGAGAGGGTAAATAATTCTTTGGGAGTCAACAAAGTCTGGTATACCAAGTTGAGGAAGGGCCACTTTTATACGTAAAGGGCAGATTTGGTCTGAAAGTACTCTCTGGGTGTTTACATGCAGTTTGCTGCTTCCAGGATGAGAGATCTGTGGACTTGATGGAGGAAGGTACAAACATAATGATTAATGATCATTGTGTTTTATTTTTCTGAGCTATTTCTTCTTTTCTACTTAGTGACAGAAGCTAACTCATGTAACAGACACAATATGGAAAATATAGTGAAGGTTCCTCACTTCTGCTTTTAGACATTCAGTCTTAGAAGCACTATTCTAAAGTCTCTTGTCTTTTCTCTAGTGGATATCTCAGTGTCCACATATATCCTTGTGAAGAATTTCTCTGAAGACCAAAGATTTGAACTGAGCTCCTCTGCACATAAGATAGAAGAGGATTTACAGAGGCAGCTGGTAATCTCCACTGGTAGGAATGGGGCAAATTGTCTTCCTGGCTCTGAGCCACTATATTCCCACTGATCCAATTTCCCACATGTTAGGGATCATCCTAGTCAGTCCCTTTTAATGTATCTTCCTTAATTATGGGACGTTTTCTAGAATTCCAAAATAACATAGACTAGATAAGCTTGGCCTCCAGATGAGAAGGACCTGAGATACACATTAGGTAAACAAGAATCTGTGGAGATGGTTACATGGAAATGGGAGATCTATTTCAGGTTCTCTCTGTAGAAAAGCCAAAGGAGGTGATTATGCCCAAAGCTGTAATATTTAAGCAGACCTTGATTCTCTCCTGCCTGGATCCACTATTGCCATCACTCTCATTAGAACTTCTCTCATGCCACTGCTGGTTTTGCATCATGGCTTCTATATCTAGAAGTATAGATAAGGACATCAAACTTCCAAGCTTTAATAAATTTCAATATTTTATTACAAAAACAAGTGACAGAGTATTACTCATGTCTAGAACTGTGTCTGATCTCTTCCAGAGAAGAAGAATTGGGTACCACACCAATCTATTTACTTTCATTTCAACTAGGTTTTCAGAGCAACAATTTTTATATTTATTTATAATGTTTATCATTGCTCTAATGTTAATTTAATCTTTTGGAGAAAAAAATCTTCATACTAGTAATAAATGATATACTGAGAAATAGGGAATTGATAATACTGATTTTAATCTCTGTCTGAAATTATAGTTTAAATTTACACTTAGTGATTATTTATATCCTCTTATGTCATATCAATTTAAGTAATATTCCACTCACTGTGGCATAAATAATAATAATAATATTAAAATTTATTTTTAATGTTTGCTAATTGTACATGAAAGTCTTATATCCACTGCATTTAGGGTGTTTTTATTAATGTTACTATATTATAAAATTTATAACATTAAGCATCCTGAAATTATTGTATTTAAATATTGAATAATAAGAATATTGTATCTAGGATCCATCCTGTATTGTGGGCTTATGCCTTCTTACCACAGTGGGAGGGGAAGTACCAGGGGTTTTGTTCTGATCTTGTTGTTAGAAAAGAATGATATATTCCCCTTTGAAAACACCAAATCTACATTTAAATAGCGATTTTATTTGCAAAAGTAGTGTGATGGAATCAATGGTGTCATAGATTCTGCAAAACTCAAACCAAAATGAACTGAATATTATTACAATAAAAGTGAATCTTATCATAAAAGGCATACATACCAAACATTAGTGACCTACTCCAAATTCTTAAGCAGATCCAAACATTAAGAATCTCTATACACAGCTTATTCAGACATCTTGATATTGGGGTTGAGAGGTGAGTACAGAATGAGGTTTAAATTCTACACCAAGAGGTAACCACAGAGCCTTTCATGTTTCATGGTCTCAGTCATGCTGTTTACCTTTTCTGAGCCTTGGTCATGAGCAGAATAAACATGCTTCAAATTCCAGGGTTGATTTTATGACACTAGAAATAGAAAGATGATTAAAAGAATAATTAGGCAGAAGAAACTCTACCTGTGAATAGGTTGTCATGTAAGGTTGAGGGCCTGAATTCAATCCTCAAAACCCATATTAAAAAATGCCAGTAATGGGAGCAGAAGCTCGTGATCCCAATACTAGGGAAGCAAAGACGGCATATTTCTGTGGTTACATGGCAGGCATTCCAACACATTTTGGTGAGTTCCAGGCCAATAAGGGAATTTTCTCTCAAAAAATAAGTTGAATGGTACCTGAGGAAGGACAACTGATGTTGACTTCTCACCTCCACATAAAAGTACACACATCTGTATGCACATACACAAGCACCTGAATATATGCATGCATACACACACACACATATATATATGTATATATATACATATATATATATATATATATATGAAGAGAGACAGAGAGAAAGAAATTATTGGAATGACTTAAGGTGGTGGTGATGCAACAAATCCAACAATGACTGCATAATTACAGAAAGTTCAAGAATCTAGTGATTGTTCAATCCATGAGGCTGAATGTCTCAGATAGTATTTAGTATATACCAGAATCTCAAGGAAGCAGTCTCTAATGCCAGTGAAGGAAATGTCTGGCTAGCAAGTTCAGAGCAAAAATCTTCCTTCTTTCCTGTTCTTATACAGGCTTATAGCAGAATGCATGGCCCATACTAGAGCTTCCTGCTTCAAAATATCTGGATAAAAGTTGTGTCTTCCCACCTCAAAGATCAAAATTATAAGTGGATCTTTCCACTTCAAATTAAGCAAAATTCCCTCACAGGTTTGCTCCTTCACTATTATTATTATTATTATTATTATTATTATTATTATTATTATCATCATCATCATCATTATCATTATTATTAGTTTTAGTTAGTTCCAGATATAGTCAAATTGACAACAAAGAGTAGCCATCAACATCAAAGTACGTAATTTCATGAGTGTTGTTTTTGTTTGTAAACTCATTATGTATGTGTTAAATAAATATACCTTCTCACATGTCAACCATACCTCAAAGGTGGTTTAAAAATAAATTATCATCCAGAATTGGAAGAAAGAAACATAATGAATTTCATAGGCTTTTGCTGCCTATGAATCAAATTTGTTCACAGTAAAATAATTACAATCACAAAAAAATATTCTTACCACACATTCCTTTAGGTTTATTGTCTCTGACAAAACCTTTCAAGAATTTCTAAAGAGCTTGTAGTTCAGTATGACTAGCTAAACATCAGAATGCAATCAATTCTGTATCTATCTTTCCCATTCCTACTCCTGTTACAATAACTCTCCCAACAGCCTGGTCCCACAGCTGATTCAACCCCAAATGAACACACAGATGCTAATTAATTATGAAACTGTAGGTCAATGGCTTGAGCTTCTTATTGGCTAGTCCTGTCTTAATTATTAACCCATAACTACTAATCTATGTATTTCTACATGGTTTTATTTTACCAGAGAAAGCCTGACTTGAGTCTTCTCTTCCTGGACTCACATATGACTCCTCTCTGCCTATAATTCCCAGAATTCTCCTCATCTGGTAGACCCACTTATCTGGCTACTAGCCACACACTACATTATTCATCAACCAATGAGAGAAACCTATACAGAATAGCATCTCTCATTGTACTCCTGTCCCACCAATATCTTCAAATAAAATAGGATTGATTTATCTACAAGTCTCCATTGAATCCCCTGGCAATATTCATTTACCTCTATGGAGATTCCTTAAACTGAAAAATAGTCTAAGAGTTTTGCATCTCATTTAGATAGTATCTGTTTCAAACACAGGAAAGATTCTGGTACCAACTAAACTGTTACCCTAACTAACAACAATAAAGTCAGAAGCAGACTAATTTTCTACTGGGGGAAAAGGAAGAAATATACACAAATAGCAATGTTCAAGGAATGTTATCCATTGCATAAAAACAAAGCAAGCAATACTGGGGAGAAAATGTAGTCAGTAGAGTGTTTGCCTTATGAGCATGAGGCCCTGAGTTCAACCTCTCAAACACTATGTAAAATGGGTAATTATAATGGCACACACTTGCAATCTCAGCACTAGGGAGGTAGAGATAACACCTGGGGCTTATTAATCAGATCACATAGATACCACAATTGACTATTCCAGGTCTTTCCCTTGTCTCCAAACTCCACTTTCACCCCACAACACACACACACACACACACACACACACACACACACGAGAGAGAGAGAGAGAGAGAGAGAGAGAGAGAGAGAGAGAGAGAGAGAGAGAGAGAGAGAGAGAGAGAGAGAGAGAGAGAGAGAGAGAGAGAGAGAGAGCAAAATTATGAAAAGAAAATAGGAACCAGGAGTTTGTTGATGAGGACATTTGCTGAAATACTGAATGTAATAGTTTAGGTCTCTATGAAAAATGACAGAAACTATATCTGAATAGAAGTTACCAACATGGAACACAGTTACTCTCGAGAATGAACAATGGTGATTGACTAAAGCATAAAAATGAAAATAGAGGAAGGAGAAACAATGACAGAGGGCTGTTTTTGAGGATAAAGATGCTTTTACCAATGGTAACTATAGTGACAATGCTGATCATGGTGATGAGAATGCCAATGCAGCTAATGTTAATATTGATGATATTCTGATTATGATGGTGATACTAGTAATGTCAATGCTACTGAAGATGATGGGGAGATTGATAAAATGTATGCTGATTTAAAACTTTGATGAAGGAGATGATGATGATATAAATGTTATTGATGTCAAATATTTCACTTGTTTCATCTTTAATCATTAGCCAACTCCACATTTGCAACATTAAATTTCCTTAAAATGAACTGTCCACACTTCTTTTTATTATTCACAGATGGTATTTAAAGTGCAATGCTGTAGTCATAGCTAAAAGTCAGCAGTTGGGTTCAGCACAATAGCATCCTATGATAACAAACCCTGCCATCACCAAAATGAGCTGATTGTAGTCTTATAGTCTGAATCAGAGTTGACATGTCTCTCCTTAAAGGAATGGCCATCATTGTAACTACCATTTATGTTGATGAAATATTTATAATAGTTTACTGTTGTAAAATATATAAAGTTGTAAATTTTATCATTTTTATAGTTAAAATGATAGGTCCTGTTATTTCATGTGTACTGTTATTGAGCAGTTATGTCACACTTACACAAATATTGCCATGTTGTTACCAAGACATGGGAACACTGTGGCAAGTAACTTACTTGGTTGAAAAAGTTATTGGAGTAGCCACTGTTCATTCTGTGACTCTATTCTCCAGAGATGGAATAAGTTTCATTCATGTACATGATGTATCTTTGCCACATCCATCCTCATTACCTCCCCTCTAATATGCCTTCCACATCCCTTACAAGTTCATGTCTTTTTATATAATCTACAAAGTCCTATTAGAGTTGCCATATGTCTTTGTGTAGAAGGCCATCCACTGGGTTCTGAGCAACATACCAACAGCTACCATCCACAGAGAAAAGTGTCTCTCCCTCCCTTCCTCAGCAGGCAGGGGTGAAACATCACACATTTTTACTCTCTTGTTCTTGTGGAGGTCTTATGCAGGTAACCACTGCTGCTGTGAATTCCTATATTTAATAGCCATGACGTATCTAGAGGACAACATTTTACAGCAGTTCTTTCCTATCCCTGTCTCTTAGATTCTTTCTACCCTTTTTTCCAAGATATCCCCTAAGTCTGGTGGATGAAAACTTATATAGTTTTCCCATCTACATTACAGCAATCACAATCAACTATTCTGGAGTTTTAATGGTTATGAGTATCTGCTTAAGCCCCATTCCCACTAATAAGAAACTTTTCTGGCCAAAGTTCAGAATAGCACAAACTTATGAATATAAATATAAACTTAGAAGGGAGTTTAATAGCATGACCATTCATCAAAATAGCTTCAGTAGGTTCTTCCCTAGGGTCTATGTCCACAGTTTCAGGCATGAATTTTCTCCTGTGGAAAAAGGCTCAAATCCAATTAAGGAGATAAATGGTTATACCTGTAAAAATTCTTGCCAATATTAACACCAATGGGTACATCTAGCCTGACAGGTTCCTGCTATAGCATGCACAACCCAACACTGGATAAAGCGATTGATGTCTTTTCTCCCTCAGCAGCCTAAATAGCATCTTTCAGAAGTATGAAAGCTAGCAAGCAAGTAGAGAGGTTTATGGCTAGTTCAAGATTTATTTCTCTGTGTCCTACAACTGAACTGTTCAGTGTCCTCAGCAACAGTATCTTACAATATAGTTATGATGGGCAACTAGGAGCAATGACAATTTCCTCTTGCTTTGGGTAAGCCTCTGAAGCCTCATGGACAATAAATTTTGGGGAAGTAACTTGTGCCTGCTGCTGAGATTTCCATCTCCTATGTTCTGAATTTTGAGAGCTGTATTGTTTGTCCAAGATTCCTGCTTTTGAAAACATTATCTTTAACCAGCTTATGAACTAGTGTGGTTTCAAGAGGCCTTTTCATAAATCCTTAGTTTTGGTTAAACTATTCTCTACCTGTCTGCCCCTATCCTTACCTAAAACTTTAGTACCCAGTATCTACTTCTTATTTTTTAATATAACATACTCTGTTTTATTTTCTTTTAATTTATTTTTTACTTGAGTTACAAGATTATGAGTTCCCCTATAGATTGTTCCTGCACACTTTATTTTGATTAACCCAACTCTTCCCTTTCATTCTTTCATCCACATCATTTTAATACCTGTTCAAATTTTCCTATCCCAAAAATGTCCTTTCTATTTACAAAGATAATTCCTAGTTTCTTGTATCACTGCATCTGCCACAGGAAAAAAAAAACAAAATTTTTAAGGAATGATGGCTGAGCAGTTAAGAACATTTGCTGCTCGTGCTGAGGAACTGGGTTCTGTTCCCACAAACCACATGGTCAATCACAAACATCTGCAACTCCAGTTTCAGGGTATTGATGTATTCTTCTTGCCTCTATGGGTACTCTATATACATGGTATACCCACATATACACAGGCAGGTACCATATGAACTAAATAAAAATAATGAATGTTTAAAAATAAAGAAAAACAATATGATTCATACCATTCACTCATTTTCCTTATGAAAGATCAGCAAAGGATAGGGAATTCTTATACACTTAGCTTTAACAATAGAATTCTGTGATAACAGGGTAATCTATGAATGACTGGAAAAAGAAGAAGTTGTAGGCACTATCACTGAAAGGAAACTATAAAGGACACATTGTAAGACCTCAAAGACCCAGAAACTTTCATACAAGACAGAATATTGTAGAAAAACAACTAGCAGTGGGGGGGGCTTCAGATTTTTTAGGGATATATAATTTCAGCAAATATGACAAAACCAAGTTTCAGCTGATATGACTATCAGCTAGGAGGAAGATGTTTGTATCTAGAGAATTCTGTGAAAATTGTATAAAAATTGGAAAATAGAGATTGATAGTATTAGGAGAAGGCTGGTGAGCATGGATCTGCAAAACTT